>OZ038452.1:1348752-1422254 GCA_964036195.1 Sphaerolaimus hirsutus | reverse complement strand
TATATTTATGGGGGAGCATTGAAAAGTACAAAAACAGTGGTCAATTCAATCCAACTCAACTACAGGCACATTGTGCAAGTACCGAACTGGCGGCGAGCCGGGCGTGGATGAGCAACTGCTCGATGCATTCGTCGGTGAAAATCCTGCATATGCTGGCGGTGAGCCAAGTTAAACCGGGGGGTTGTCCCAGACCCTGTCAAATGTCCTGTAAAGTGTCAAAAGTCATGCAAAATGCCCGGTCAAACGGCAAACGGCACATTTCTATGACAGGTCACACTTTACTTTAGACTTAGGTATACTCGACGGACCGCATGCTATGCATTTTTCTGAAGGAAACACTCCATCATGACGTCATCATTAATAAAATTAAAATAATTCCAGCAAAAAAAGAAAAAACATGACGGAAAAACAATTCCTCGTTTGTACCTGACTCCGCCTTTTTCTTAAAATTTTTTATTTCTTTTTGTGAAGGTGCATACATGTGTCCAGCTCTCGCGTGATCGACCAAGTCATAAATAATTTTGAGCGCATACTTTGCGGTCCGCCGAGTATAACGGGGTATACTCCAGCGACATTAGGTACACCTTGCAATGAAATCTAACATATCCTATCTGAATAATAGAACAAACATTAAAATTTTTTCATCATATTCATCAAATTGCTTTGATAAATATGATGAAAAAAAATTATGTTTGTTCCTTTATTCAGGTGGGATATGATAGATTTCATTGTAAGGTGTAATGTCTCTGGAGTATACGGGACTCCACCACGGCCAGTCAAGATTGGAAAAAACGTGATACATGTTCACCGAGAAATGTATCGAAAGAGACAATCGCTTGTCAACTGACCAAAAAGTTGTCACTTTTAATTTCATTGTCAATCTCAATACCTGGGCTTCCTCACACTTCAAAATACCCCCCCCCCCCTTAACCCAACATCAAAATGCAAACTCTCAGAAGACAGGCGGCGCGCCCGCGTGCGAGCACTGTTGCGGCGTCGCGGCAAGGCGATGCGAGTGCGCACGCGCAGTCGGCGACAACTGCCCCCGCCGCCGGAAGGGCTGCCCGAGATGCCGGGAGGGCTGCCCGAGATGCCCGAAGGGCTGCCCGAGATGCCCGACACGGGCATACCCGACCCCAGTGACTTTTTGGTCGGTTGGGTTTGGGCGGCAGTTTTTTTTTTATTGACGCGTTCTTTTGTTTGGGATGAATAGATTGTAGATCCCGTGTAGGTATATACCGTATATCCTTGAATAAGTCCCCAGGGGAGTTATTATTTTTTCAGAGGTTTTGGACGGGGAGTTAACTAAGGGGGGATGTTATTCAAGGGGAGGAGTTATTTTTTTCTCAGAACTTGCACATTTTAAATTGTATGTATGTATTCCGTCAACTCATGTAATTGGGATATTTAACAGTTTAACAACAACAAAAACACGGTATTCATGCTAAAATCTGTGTTCATCGGCATCCAAATCATCAAAGTACACATTGTGGATACACATATCAAATACCCAGAGGGGGAGGTATTCAAGAGGGGGGACTTATTCAAGGGAGGGAGTTATTTTTTCCTCACCTGGCCAAAAGGGGAAACTTATTCGAGGGGGGATGTTTTTCAAGGGGGAGGACTTATTCAAGGATATACGGTATTTATACGAGTAAGTGACCATCGAATAAGTTTACCGTGTAAACAATAAAAGGGATAATAGAATTTGTGTCGCGGGCATATTTTCTCCGTGACCGTGTGTCGGTACAAGCCATCTTATTTCAACACAACATCATGTGTCTCAAAAAGGGTTCAAACGGGACCGCGGTCCCGGTACATGGTTCGGCAAAAAGTCGGGACTGGGGCGGTCCCGGTCCCGGTCCCGACACCCCAGTCCCGGTCCCGGTCCCGGTCCCGACATTTGGAAAATGTCAGTCCCGGTCCCGGTCCCGGTCCCGACCACCCAGTCCCGGTCCCGGTCCCGGTCCCGGAATATTATAGCGGTAACGACAATGGATGAATTCATCCTAACAAGGGATGAAGAAAGAAAAAAATGACATATTTTTCAATGACCTGGGTTTAAAAATGACGTTTTTTTCATAAAATGGCACCAGAGGCATTTTTTTCAAAGGCACCCAAATATGTTGTCAACGTAAATATACATGTAAATATGCCAGCCAAAAAGCAGTACTTTATGATGTTATATATAGCAATATAATGGCGGTGGAGCCATCTGGTAGTATTATAAGTGGTGATTTAAGCCAAAAAAATGTTTATGTCGACATGTTACATAAATAGGTGTATTGCTTTTCATCAAATGTTCATGACTTCAAGTGAGACTGGGCATGGAATAGTGCTTGAATAATGTTATAAAAAAGGCTAATACATTGAGAGTGGTCATAAGTCATTCAACAGTAGAATTTTGTGAACAATATTGGCTGATATTACATACCAATGGGGTTCAAACTGGACCGCGATCCCGGTACATGGTTCGGCAAATTCTGGTCCCGGTCCGGACCCCCCAGTCCCGGTCCCGGTCCCGGTCCCGACAATTGAAAAAAGCCAGTCCCGGTCCCGGTCCCGGTCCCGACCACCCAGTCCCGGTCCCGGTCCCGACATTAGAAAAGTTCTGGTCCCGGTCCCGGTCCCGGTCCGAAAAACTGGTCCTGTTTGAACCCTAGTCTCAAAAGCAAAAAAAAGTCTGAGTATGTCCAGCAACTAGGGTCACGAAATTCATGGAGGGGGGTTTATTCGAGGAATACGGTATGTGATAATAAACTTTAAATATATACCCAATGCATAATGTACTTTGCAAATATTCATACATGCAAAGAAACAATGCACCCTCGAATACCTCCCGCGTCAAAAACCGTCTGATGAAAACCGCCCGTGGGGGTTTATTCAAATAGCTATGGTAAATAAATAGAAATTCCATGCACGCAGCTACCGAAAGAGCCGAATTTGAGCGAAGCAGAGCTGGATGAAGGTGCGAAATTTTTAACACTTTTTTCTCAGTACACTAGGTTGAATTTACTTGAATTCAATGGAAAATTCCTGTGATTTCATTGATAAAGATATGGTGGCATCATGTGCAAAGTGGCTCCAAACACTAGTTATTGGCCGAAATTTCGAAAGTGGAGGATGTTTTCAAAACATATGAGTTGACCAGGGGCCAGTTCCGCAAGTGGAAAAGTTAAGAGTTAAAACTTAAGAGTTGAGTAAAATGACAAATGACAAGTTATGAGTAAAGTGAAGAGTTAAGAGTTGAGTAAAACGACAAATTATTTTACTCAACTCTTAACTTTTAACTTTACTCTTAACTTATCATTTATCATTTTACTCAACTCTTAAGTTTTAACTCTTAACTTTTCCACTTGCGGAACCGGCACCAGAATGAATCTGTTTCGATCTCCCTCAACGACAGACTCCTTATTCCGCTAAACACTACGTACCTAATGCGTTTCCATAACCCAAATAGGTAAATAAAAGTGCGCCTGAGGTATTGGCAAAATAGCGCCTCGGAGCTGGCGCCATTAGAGGGCGCCAAAAAGCGCTATCCATCACTATTTAGTACGCCATCACACCGTGCTGTCACTTTACATAAAGTTCAGCCAACTTAAGCAACTTCACAGCTGCGCGCCTGATCGTGGAGGACATGTACGACAGCGGCAAGATCCCCAAGCCGGAAGACCTGCCGCCGGTGTTGTCCGACAAAACGTGGGGCGTCTACCGCGGAGAGTTTGGGGCATCCACTATCAAGCAAGCTGGTCGGTTTTGTTTGTGTCAACGTTAGGGTTGGCACTCGATTTTTTTAAACTGATTTTTGAAAAAATGATTTTTTTTAAATAACAGGGTGGAAACTGATTTTAATATAAAAAAATCAAAATGAATCAAAATTTCTGGTAGACTTGCACTAGTTATTTTGCAATTTCCAATACACATTACCATTGGTGGTGTTTTCATGGGTTTTAGGGCATTTTTAGTGTAAAATATTACATTTATTCATGCTACCATGTAATAATAAGCCGTGATATGCTAGTGTAGTATAGAATATCCAGCCAATCGCTGTCAATGTATAAGCCTTCTTTTACAACCTTATTTAAGACTATTCCATGCTGAACTTCACTTGAAGTGACAAATGTTCGACAAAACACAGTTTACGTAATAAGTTGATGTAAAATAGATATTTTTGAAAGAAATCACTGCTTATAATGCTATCCCATGACTCCACAGTCATAATATGACCACAATAGACATACCAATACATTGTCTGACACTTAACATATGCATATTTTTCTCTAAACCCCCATTTTAGGTGATTAAAAAAAATCTGATTTTAATTTTAAAAAATCATTTTTTTATACCGTATTACCTCAAATTATCCCCCCTTGAATTAAACCCCCCTCAAATTAACCCCCCCCCCCTCAAAATGGGCTGGAGAAATAATGAACCCCCACCCCCTCGAAATACCCCCCTCCGGAATGATGTACATCATGTATGCAATGTAAACACCTTCCCGGTCACGTCCAGCACCCTATTTTTGATGACACTTGTGACATCTTATCTCCAGTTCTAGGGTGCGCCAGAAGCTGAAACATGGGGGAAATATTGACGCAACCCCCCTCTACTTCGCATGAATTTGGGAGGTCGCGGCGACCCCTTAGAGGGTGCGTCGCCATTAGTGCAAGAATTTTATTGGCTATTATGGTGTCCCGCACAGGTCCGGCACCCACTGGTAACTGAGCTGTGGTAGGGGTATAAATCTAAAATTTTGGGGATTTGTTGGCAACACCCCTCCACTACCATACACTATTCAATAATGTGGGATTAATGTGAAAAATTTCTAAAACATTCTTTTATTCTCTAAAAAACATGACCACCCAATAGATGGATGACAAAATAATTCACTTTTTGGAACTTTTTTTTAAACACTTGAAGAGCTGGTTTACAATACATTTAAGTGAAGGGTTTGATGATTGTAGTCATGTAAAGAACCACACCTCTAAAACGCCTGCATTGCAAGATTTATTTGGGGGGAATTTCAAAGCATAAATTTTGTAAATTTTTGTTCCTGAAATGATGTCATTATGGTGTCATAAAATTCCCCCCAAGTAAATTTTGCAGTGCAGGCATTTTAGAGGTATGGTTCTTTACATAACTTTAATCATTAAACCCTTCCCTTTTAAAGTATCATAAACCAGCTCTTCAAGTGTCTAATAAAAAAGTTCCAAAAAGTGAATTATTTTTCATCCATCTATTGGTAGTCGTGTTTTTTAGAGAATAAAAAAATATTTTAGAGAATTTTAACATGAATTCCACATTATTGAACAGTGTATAGTAGGGGAGGGGTGTCGCCAACACATCCCCAAAATTTTAGATTTATACCCCTCCCACAGCTCAGAAATCAGTGGCTGTCGGATCTGTGCGGGACACCAGAAAAGCCAATAAATTTTTTTGCACTTATGGCGACACCCTGTAAGGGGTCACCGCGAACCCCCCCCCCCCAATTCATGCAAAGAAGAGGGGGGTTGCGCCAATATATCCCCCAAGTTTCAGCTTCTGGCACGCCCTATAACTGGAGATAGGATGTCACAACTGAAATCAAAATTGGGTGCCGAACGTGACTGGTAGGTGTTTACATGATGTATTTATTTATTATTACTTATTTGCATCGCAGCTACACTTATACGCTCATGTGTGTACAGATGTACTTATATAGCCCCAATATATTTCCGTTTTTGTGTAAGAAAAAGCGTATTCTTGACTATGAATTTCACAAAAATTTCTGACGAAATAATAAAACCCCCCCTCGAATTAACCCCCCTCTAATTTTGCTGGCGAAATAATAAACCCCCATGGGGGTATTACGAGGTAATACGGTAGATAGGAGTAAAATTATTGTTTCCCAGTTTCCAAGACTTCCAAAAAATCAACCCCCCCCCCCGCAGCGGAGGGAGAATTCTACGCGACGACCTTCGTGTACCCCGACGAGGTCGCCGTCATGCAGTCGGACGTGGATCTGTCAAACGACGAATATAGAATAGTCTTCAAGTACTGGAAAGTGGCGGAAGATATCAATTTGAAGTTGTGCTGCGACACGCAAACTCGGTGCACCGCGGAAACGGGATATTTGGTCGGCGAGGAAAAGTGGAAGAATATGGTGGGATATTGCCCCGAAGGAACCACGGCGGTTTGTTTCAGTGTTTTTTGGCAATGAGCCAACCATTTATGAGATTTTAGGGCATTTTTAAAATGCATGTAAGCAAACCTATAGGCAATTTGAGAATTTCAATGTGCATGTTTGATTGTACAACCCCGTGGCGGCACAAGTGGGGGGGGGGGGGTGGCATGGCAAAGTCGCGCACCGGGAGCAAATTACATGCACTGCACATGTCTTGTAAAGCAAACTCGCCTGCCGCTGCTCATCTATACATGAAATTCCCCTCAAATTTGGAGCATTGATGAACAGTGGATACAGATGAACAGCGGGTAAAGATGAGCAGCGGTAGAATTAGATGATCAATGGGTTTAGATGAACAACGGGTATAGATTACCACTGACACAGGGCCCCCCACCCACCCCCTCCCCTCCTCAGATCCTGTTCGTGTGCGAGAACATCGGCTACGAGGAGGGCGCGTGCGGCGTCGACTCGGTCCGCCTGTACACCTCGGACGGGGCCGACTACTGCAAGCACGCCGTGTCCGTCGAGGGCGGCCCCGAGCCCACCGCCAATCGGCCGCAGCCGCAGCCCTATGAGCCGGAGTTGCCGCGTGGGTTCTGGGGAGGGGATTGAAAGTAAAGCGTGTAGGGGGTAACGATCGCAAAATCTTTGAAAAAAGGGTATTTAAACTTTTAAGTGTTTTTTTCTAAAATGAATTTTCGAATTTTTCCACAATTTAATTTTCGAATTTTCGAATCTTTTTCCCATCGTTAGTAGGGGGTGTTGGGAGAGGCTTCTCCTGCACTTTTCAAAGAGACTTTATTGTAAATATTTTCGTTTTAAGAGATTTTCTGAGATAACATTTTACTATATTTTCTCAAAATTACCCATTTTTTCGGTGGTAGAGGGGTTCAGAGGAGTGTTTCGAGAGGCTTTTTCGACGGTATGGGTATATACCGTGTGCCCGCGGTAAAATGTCACGAAAAATACGAAATGTGAAACAAATTTGTCGTTTTATCTAAACACCTATAAATTTCCAGGTGCAATTTTCTTCGGTGTATTTACTTCCGGGAACTCACGTGTTATAAACTTGACCCGAAAATCTACCTCACCCCAGAAAATCTACCAAATTGACCCAAATTTTCGCAGCCGGCCTATCCGAACAGGCCCGACGGCCAGTGTCCGAAACTCTGCCCGACCAGTGGAACAACGATTGGGTGAAGAATTTGCAGGGTAAAGTCGCTGAAAAAACCGATCCACTGGCGATTGCGAAAAAACTCGCCGGCTCGGCGGCGGGCTAATTTTGATGGATTTTTTTTGTTGGAAATTTGGATTTTTTGGTGATTTTGAATGGGTGTCGTGTTCGTGTCGTGAGGAATGATCGCAGAAAGATTCGAAAACCATTTATCTATAATATTATTCACGAGAAATTGTAATTGGAGAAATTGAAATTGAAATTCGAAAGGTACCTAGTTGTGGAAAAAAGAAATTTAATGCCTATTTTAGAAGGAAAAAAACCGTCAAAAGTTGAAGAACTTTGCCGTCGTTCTACTTGTTTCTGAATCTTTCTGTGTTCGATATTAAACTATTTTACCCAGCAGTAATTCGATATACCTAAATAAAAATCGGATTTACAAAGTTACCGTATTACCTCGAATTATCCCCCCCTTGAATTGACCCCCCCCTCGAATTAACCCCCCCCCCCCTCAAAATGGGCTGGGGAAATAATAACCCCCCCCCCTCGAAATACCCCCCCCCCTCGGAATGATGTACGTCACGTACATAATAAATACGTCATGTATGCAATGTACATGATGTATATTACTGTTAATTTACATTGCAGCTACACATAGACCAGTTTGTGTAGCTATCTACGTTTTTATGTCCAAATATACCTACCCTGTTTGGACACATTTATTACCTGTTTTGGGTATGAAAATGCCTACTATTTACTACGGTCCTTACGAAAATTCCTGGGGAAATAATAACCCCCCCCTCGAATAAACCCCCCCCTCGAATTAACCCCCCCTCAAATTTTGCTGGCGAAATAATAAACCCCCATGGGGGTATTTCGAGGTAATACGGTAGTTGCGGTCGTTTGGTTTGCCGAATAGCGCGCAATTGAATTCAAATGAACCTCCCGGAAAAAAGCACAACAATGATTTTTATTGCCCGCATTTGAGAACGCCAATTCTACAAAATAGCAAATATCGCTAAATATACCAAAAACCATTTCGGAGCCAATTGCGAGCAAATATTTGCATTTTCACGGTGCCCCAGTACGCAAGAGACGGTCGATCAATTCACTTTACATACTTGCGGCTTGTTTACACACGCCCGACGATGGGTGCAACCAGCGAAGAGGGGAAATCAACGCACCTGATACTGTGCTATGGCTGCACACTTTTCACACACATCTACCGTAACCCACGTGAATAGTGAGACAAGGCATTCAGAGGCAACTTCACCGTGATACACTGCTTTCACTGCCGAGTGATTTTTTGCAGCTGTACACGGTAGTTCACGGTCGAGTTTTCTGAAATTGTCAAATCTGTTTTCATAACACTAGAGTTTATGAAAATAACTCCTTTTCGATCTCAAACTAGTATTTGATGGGCACCCCCTTCCAGGTATTTACACTCAAATCTGAGCAAAACTGATGTACCAGTTGCCGAAATTTCTGCCGTCAACTAGTGTGCGCGGACCCATTGGCCTTACACACACTAGTTTTCACCGTGACTGATGTGAAAACTGAAATGGCCACATGGCGACATTCAACCTACTCTTATTGTATGCTATACGTGTTTTAGTTTTGAAATTTTCAAAGTTTTACTTTCATTAATTTCAATTCAAATTTAAAATTAATTAAGTACTTCAACCGTGTTGATTAATTTGCACTTAAAAAATTTCAGTTTTCACACGAAGTCACGGTGAAAACTAGTGTGTGTAGGTACATTACAGCACAAAAGTTCATCACGACTTAATTCACCAAATTATGGTAACGTCCCGTGCTAGGCATCATGTCTATTCAGCATACGTTGAACGAACGGCGTGGCTACACCAGAGTTGCGAAAACGTATTTACGTTTACCCAAAATACCCGGTTATTCGGGTATTTATACTTACGTTTACGTTTACGCTTTCCGAAAATACCGTTACGCTTTGTTACGTTTTCCTGGCACAATTACCCGGGTACCAGAGAAAACGTAAAAATATGCTACACGGAACCGTATTGTTTGACAAGTATAGTGTATTATGATGAGTTCAACATGTTCTAATGTTGAGGAGTTCTAATTCCGCAATTGGAGTACTCAAACACCAATTTGCAAGTGAAAAGTAAAAAGTTGAAGGAAAGTATTTTTGTGAGGGAGAACTGAAATGCAAAAAAAGTCTTTAAACATTTTTAGTCTTTTCTCATGACTGACCATTTGTCTTTTAACTTGTCATTTCACTTACAAATTTACTTTTCCTTCAATTTTTACTTGCCATTCAACTTGCCATTACTTCTCACTCATAATTTTTTAGTTTTCTTCTTACGGAATTGGCACCTTATGGCCCTACACCCAGTAGTTGACAACAACGCAAAATGTCAACTCCAATGCCAATTCAATATCCCGATCCCATCATTCTAAATATATATCAAATACAGGTAAGCAGGAAATGTTGATGGAGATCATGTGAACATCCATATTGTTTAAAAAACATTGTGTTTTTGTATTCTCTGATAGCGGAAGCACTTAATATAATTTTTACATTTACGTTTTATTTTACGTTTTCCCTGGTATTTTAAAAATACCTTACGTTTTAGTATTTATACTTTTGATTTGGAAAAGGTATTTACGTTTACGTTTACGTTTTCCAAAAATACCAGTATTTGTACAACTCTGGGCTACACTTGCCGGCTTACAGCTACCTGCAAACAGCAACAGAACAGTGCTGCCGCGCCGCGCGGCACAATGACTTTCGGCCGCATTGACCCACGTACGGCGGGACGCGGTCGGCCGTTTCTGTGACCAATATTTTCCCTCACACAGTGTCAGGTCCAGCTGCCCTGTCAAGTAACAGAGCTCCAAAAAACTTCCTGGGGTAAGCCACGCATAGTGATGTTAAAAGCACCAGGACTTTGGCAGCAAGCACCAAAATCACCATGGCAATTTTATGAACCTGGTGCAAAGCAACAATGGTGCCAGAGCAAAATGGGATCAAGCAACGGGACACTTTTTTGAACGCCAGTGCAAAGCGCCAAAAGTGACACGGCGCTTTTTGTTTTGTTGCGATGACGGGTGCCAGTGCCAGGCATTTTGTTCATGGTGCCATGCAAAAACAGAGCCAAGCACCAAAAATGCCATGGTGCTCTTCATGGGCATTGTGCCACGTGCCAAGTGCCAATAATGTACCAGCAAAATGGCGCCAAGCAGCTTAAGTGTGATCTCGCATTTTGCTTTGGCACTAGTGCCATGGCACTTTAACATTACTAGTCACACAGCCTGCAAATTAAATATACCGTATTACCTCGAATTATCCCCCCCTTGAATTAACCCCCCCCCCTCGAAATACCCCCCTAAATTACGGCTGAGGAAATAATAAACCTCCCCCTCGAAATACCCCCCCCCCCCTAAAATTAAGTGTAACGTGAACGTACATGACAAATACCGCAGTTTGTGATCTGTACTATGCAGAACACACGTTTAAACTGATGATTAAGTGGCGTTAGGGAAGGGTTTTTGTGTATATATACAGTAATATATGCCTATAAACACATATAAATCTATGTGATTGTTTGATTTTTCTACGTCTGCGTATGGGGAATTTCCGAAAATTTCTGGCCAAATAATAGACCCCCCCCCCTCGAATTATCCCCCCCTCAAATTTTGCTGGCGAAATAATAAACCCCCTGGGGGTATTTCGAGGTAATACGGTAAAAGAAATGAAAAATTTTACTTTGTGAAATATCTCGTCTACACCTTACATAGAATTCGTCGATTCAAAGTTTTGACTGGAGTTTCAGAATGTCCCTCCCCTCCATCCAGTCCCACTTATGTATACAAAATGATGCGTAAACATCATGCAAAACCATGCCATTGTCCGCGCAATCACTACTCATATACACAAACGTCACAAAAGTGTCTAAACGCTGCCCCGCCATTCCGATGACCAACCAAGAGCAATAGCGTTCATATTGTGCTGGCCATGCAGCCTGGTGCCTTTTAACATTCGCGTCACACAAAGCCGCTTTCCTTGCTTTGTATATTTACAAATAAGCTTGCATGCTGACAAACATCAAAATCTTTTACATGTTTTTTACACGGCCGCTTTTTACATTGGATTTGGAAAGTTAAATACAGAATTACTTGTGCGTAAACTGGTGGAAAATATAAATGAGAAAATCACTTAATTGTAGTTTACAAATCCCACGTGCAAGCTGTTAGGCTTTCATCTTGTGTGAGGGTGCCCCCAACTATTTACTATATATACCCTAGGGGGCACCTCCCTCAGGCCACCTATGGTGCAGGAAAAAAAAAATTTCACATTTTTTCTGGAAAATATAAATGAGAATTCCATACAAATTTTTGTTCCCGATGAAATTTTAAATTTTCAATAATTTTTTTTCTGGACATTTGAGACCAAAAAGTTTTTTTAACATTGGTAGATTCAAAGTATGTACAACTTTTTTACCCCCTCAGAGTCCCCAGAACCCCCACACAATGATGGTGTTGTTGATCAAACTGAAACATTTTTTTTGAGAAAAACATAGGTTTTAGAAAGTGGACAGTCCACTATCCCAAGCTATTCATGGAGCACATGGGGGCCAGAATTGGCTTGTTTGGTGTCAGGGGCAACATATGGCTGCTCCTGGGCCCCGTTTTTGCACTCAAATATTTTTTATAGCAAATACTAAAAATGGCCCTGTGTAAAGAGGGCACTTGCGTGACAGCGTGTCCGACGCCTGCAATGTCACAGCACAAATCACAAAATAATTGTGCCCATTCAATGTGGGCACTAATTATCTGTAAAAAATCTATTGGGGCCGATGGGCACTGTGCTATGTATCTAGTTTTAATGGGCCAGACAAAAAACTTTGTCATGTCCAGAACGTTGAAAATCATGGTTTTTCAATTACAATCACAATTTGGATTAGGACAAAGTTCAAAATAGTTGTTGAGATGGCTTCATAGCACAGGTCTGCATATTGGGACCATTTTTAATTGGGGGTAGTGGAATGGGGGTCAAAATATTCCCACAAATTACCAGCGGGTCAAAATATGGCTTTTGGCAAGCCACAAGGAATTTTTATTTTTTGAAAAAGCACCAACACAAGTGTAATCATCCCTTGTGTTGTCAGCACACCAAAAAATTGCTGCTCACTTTACCGCAGCTATATTTTGTTTGGTTTTTTGAAAATTCTCATTTATATTTTCCGGGAAAAAATTGGCAAAAAAATTTCATCAATCTGTAGCAGAAGAACAGGGGGGCGCCATGGGGTGCCACTTGGCATATATGTAGACAAATGTTGTGGGCACCCCCAGAACAAATGGCAGCCATATTGGGCTGCACGTTTCCCTGTGAGGTTGTTGTGAAAAACGAGGTACCTGGTTTCTCATTTATATGTGCCACCAGTTTATGTACAAAAATATATAAATATGCAGGTTTTTCGATTCGATTTTTCGCAGGCAATGATAAATCTTTTATTTGCTGTATTGTTAATATTCCACAAAAAGTTTTAGATTTGATGTCATAATATGTACAATATTTCGAAATACCCCCAGAGGTTTTTTTTCACCAGCAAACTTTTAGTGGTTCTTAAACATTATCTCCTAAATATTGTTGGTTGCAGTTTGAATGACCAGCCCAGTGCGAGTTTAGCTTTCCAATTTTTATTATTACTGGATGGTATTCAAGGGAAATGTTTTCCCCAACAGGCTATATATTTACCGTGTAAAGTAAAGTGTAAAATGTCATGTAAAATGTCTTACAAATTGGTAAAACGCCTTGAAAATGTCAAAAATTCTGTAATAAAATCTTCCTTTTTTAGCTGAATTGACACATTGCATGACATTTCACGGTGCGGTACTGGGGCACTTTCTTGGTATTTTATGATAATTCTTTGAAGCAGTGACATCAGAGATTCCGCGCTTTGGAGGAACCAATGAGGCCGCAGTAACTTTTTTATGTCGCACGTTCACACGATTTTTTGAAGAGCAAAATATTTACAACGGGCCCAAAATGTCCAAATGCATTTGTCCGGTGCAGACCAACAAAAAACTCATGCAATCTGGGATTGCCCAGGTGCATGTGGATGGTTGGAATAGCGCCAAAAATGGCGCAGGGTGCCAACGACGAGCGTCGAAAATGGCGCCAATTTTTTAAATAAAAAATCTCGACAGTTGAAAAACTGGTGATTTAGGGAAGTTTGTGCAGTCGGAATGGAGAACTTTTATACCCGCACTGGTAAGGAATGGGGGGACTGGCAATCCTACAGGTGGCAGTCCCAGACCCTGTAAAATGCCATGTAAAATGTCAAATGTCGTGCAAAGTGTCAAAAGTCATGGAAAACCGAGTTGCCATTTTGCAGGGCATTTTTCATGACTTTTGACACTTTGCATGACATTTGACATTTTACACGGCTTGTTATAAGTGAAGTGAAAAAAAGTTGTGCAATGACATTAGTCAACAGTGAAAAAACAGTGAAAAATAGCCATTTTTCACTGTTTTTCACTTGACACATTTTCAAGTGATTTTCAGATATGAGTGAGTGAAAAAGTTCACTAATGTCATTGCGCAACGTTTTTCACTTCACTCCTATCTGAAAATCACTTGAAAAAGTGTCAAGTGAAAAAACGGGCAAATGTGCGTAACGGGCAGATGTATATCAGTGCAACCCCCCGCGAGCGACCCGATCCTAGAATTTGTAAATTGCACATTTTCGCTCTGTCTTGAAAACCGGATTTATTTTCTTTTTAATTAATGTAATTTGTCATCACAATTGAGGCGTCTAATTCTAAAAGTCGACAAGTCCACAAAATGCGATTTTGAGTAAATCGCATTTTAAGTATCATTTTCAATTCCAGGTCCGAGGTGCGTGTCCAATGGCGCTCTCTCATGCTCAACATTAAGTTTCAAATGTTAACAATAAAGTGTCAAATTTTCAGCCCCTGCTCTCAACGTATATGTGAAAAATTGGGTGTCTATAAAATTCTACTCGGACAGAACAAAACTGTTTTGGGGAGGGAAATGGACTTGTCGACTTCTTGCACTCGAGAACATTTTTGTTCCCGCCCAGGATGCGCCTGCCTTATGGGAAATTTATGGACTTGTCGACTTTTAGAAATCAGTGTCCATGATGGACTTATCACATTTCTTGCGTTTTTTTTCCCATATAAAACGGCGGCGGAAGGTGGACTTGTCGACTATTAGCCCAAAACTAAGTGGACTTGTTGACTTCTTGCCCAATTTTTTTGCATTTTTCCCAAAAATGTCAAATTTGGCACGTTGCCATATGGGCATATGAGGTCAAAA
The DNA here is from genome assembly GCA_964036195.1 of Sphaerolaimus hirsutus. Taxonomy (NCBI): domain Eukaryota; kingdom Metazoa; phylum Nematoda; class Chromadorea; order Monhysterida; family Sphaerolaimidae; genus Sphaerolaimus; species Sphaerolaimus hirsutus. Next base: position 1,407,596 of record OZ038452.1, on the reverse strand, counting down.
AATTTATGGAAAATGATAAAAAATGTGCGGAAGTAGCCCCAGATGACGTTTTCGGGCTTAACTCAAAATTCTCGACTTGACTTCTCTGACTTGTCGACTTTTAGAATTTGACGCCTCAATTGTCAAGTTGCGTCAAATAATGAATATGTCAAGTGCCAATGGCGCTAGAGATGATTGCCATTCTAAATTACACTACGATAGCGCCAATACATTATGGCGCCATTCTATCGGTATCGTATGCGTTTACAAGATGCGGGTGTAGTTTGTATGGCGCCAGTAGTTCGTTGAACACATCGTGAAAATCCATTATTTCTGTTCAACCATGAAAAATACATGGCTATCGCATGACCTTCGCATCGCCATGATACCGCGCTTGGGGCTGGAAAAAAGTTTTTTCTTTTCACGTCTCTTTTTAAAAAATTCGTAAAACATGGGATTTTGGACAGATGTACCTAAATGAGTATTGAAGTTGATGTTTTTGCAATTGATTGTCGAATTTCACAACAATATCGATAGCGATAGCCACACTAACTACACATAAGGGAGAGCAATGTAATGTGAGGGCAATTTTTATTCAGCATGAATACGGTAGATCCCCTTTTATGTGTGCTGTCAGTTGACTACAGTGGATGCGGTTTAACAAAGGAAACTCGATCGCAGCATATTATCAGGTTTTTTTTAAACCAATCGAAAAAACCAGCTGCCAACCAACGCCACAGTACACTTTTTAAATACTTAGATATATTTATACCGCAAACGAGCGCCATGCCTGTTTGCATTTATTTTGTCATCCAACTTGTCGTACTAGAAAAACTTACATGCAATTTATAACGAGTATTCTGCGCGGCCCACCAGAAGTGACCTTGCACGGTACTTAGGCGCATTTTCGTGAATCTCGCACCATGTAAAGTGTTAAGTGACAAAGTTCTTGAAAAACTTAAAATACTCTTCCAACTTTATACTCTTTGTCCGAAAATGTCGCTGTTACTTTTCACGGTCTTTTATCCAATTTTTTACTTGAAATTCACTTGCTGGAGATTTGAATCTCTGTCAAAAATTTCTCACTTAACAGGGCACTTAAAAACGGTGTGGGACAAACCCCACTAACATTTTGTTCAATTACATCCAACAGAACATTTATAGGCGCTCAGGCAAATCCCGTCGATCAAATAATTCCATATTACCAACCTATTTACAAAAAATAGCGTCACATTAAAATCGGACGTACCCAAAGACAAGCGCCAGGGGTCAGATTCAATTAGAACGCAAGGCGCACGTAAGGCGCCCGTCACGTGAGTAAATCGACACCTGAAATTGTGCACGTTCTGCGCACAATTTCAGCGCTACACACACATTGGGTGTCAGCTGGTTTCCATGTCAATTCAGATTTTAGTTGACCGGTCGCAGGACAGTTTGCAGGTACACATACATGCACAGTGATGTGAAAGCGCCATGGCGCTGGCGCTTGGCGCTATTCTGCTGTGGCGCCATTGGCGCTTGGCGAAAAGGAAGCACCTACTATTGGCAAATGTGCATAGGAACATCGTTCGGCGACCGATCAACCAAAATCCTGATGGAAACCTGGTGCCAATCCCAAGCTCTGTAAAGTGTCAAGTCAAATGTCAAGTGTCAAGTCAAGTGTCAAATGTAAAGTCAAATGTCAAGTCAAATGTCAAATGTAAAGTAAAGTGTCAAATGTAAAGTCAAGTGTCAAGTCAAATGTCAAATGTGAAGTAAAGTGTCAATTGTGTATCCAAATCTAATTTTTTTGTATCCAAATCTTATGTTTTTGTATCCAAATCTTATTTTTCGACATAAGATTTGGATACAAAAACATAAGATTTGGATATGAAAAATAAGATTTGGATACACAATTGATGGTTTACTTTACATTTGACTTTACATTCGACACTTAACATTACATTTGACATTTGACTTGACACTTACCTTACATTTGACACTTTACTTTACATTTGACATTTGACTAGACACTTGACTTAACATTTGCAGTCCTGTAAAGTGTCAAATGTAAAGTAAAATGCAAAGTAAAGTGTTAATCAAAACAAAAAAAGAAACGATTTTTTTACTGAACTTTGCCTGACAATTGACAGTTTACTTTGCATTTGACTTTACATTTGACACTTTACTTTACACTTTACAGGGCTTGGGACTGCCCCCAGGTGGCAATCACAAGCCCTGTAAAGTGTAAAGTAAAGTGTCAAATGTAAAGTCAAATGCAAAGTCAAATGTCAAATGTAAAGTAAAGTGTCAAATGTAAAGTCAAATGTAAAGTAGTGTCAATAGTGTATCCAAATCTTATGTTTTTTTGTATCCAAATCTTATTTTTTGACATAAACTAAACTACAAAAACATAAAATAAGATTTGGATATGAAAAAAAAAAGATTTGGATACACAATGGACACTACTCTTTACATTTGACACTTTACTTTACATATGACATTTGACTTTGCATTTGACTTCACATTTGACACTTTACTTTACTTTTGACATTTGACTTTGCATTTGACTTTACATTTGACACTTTACTTTACTTTTGACATTTGACTTTGCATTTGACTTTACATTTGACACTTTACTTTACTTTTGACACTTGACTTTGCATTTGACTTTTCATTTGACACTTTACTTTACACTTTGCAGGGCTTGGGACTGCCCCTAGCCGGCCCAGTTGAGGCACCCGATGTCATTGCCAACTAACGTTCTTCAACAGCCTTGAGCGCCTACTCCTGTGTGGGGCTCTCTACGCGCGCCCTACCTCCCAATTGAATCTGGGCCCAGGTAGGGCGCCATGCACGCGGCCATAGCGCAGGTGCTGGAGCACCGGGCCCTATCCAAGGCCGGCCTACTTTTCCACGTGTCCGACTGGGACATCATAGCCGACTTGCCCAGCACCATGGTCAAGCTGAAGGAGGTGTTCGATTCGGACGATTATAGGGCTAATGAGGGCACTCAATCTGTGGTCGAGATTTGCTTGGCTAGGATTACTAGCGCTATTAGGTCGGTGTGCGTGATTTTTCGGCAGTTTTGTGGTTTGAGTAGTGTGGTATGCATAGATACTTGTATTTTGAATAAGACGCACGTGTACTTTACGAGGTGCGCGGGTTCGATTCCCGTTGGTGACAGTGTATTTTTTGCACTCTTTTGACGGTGTTTTAATATTTACAGGGTGTTTAAATGATTTAAATTCAGTCCATCATTGAAAATTTGTGATGCAATTTTACCGTCCCCTACCTACAGGCTCTGAAGGTATACCGTAGATAAAAAGGTGGCTGGAAATGTCAAGGTGAAAATCAGCCAAAACTGCCGACATTTAACCACCTAATAAGACAGCTGACTGCTTTGTGGGGGTCTTTGTAGGTGGATGGTCTTTGTGGGGTGGTTTTTATTAAAAAAGTTATACCGTATATCCTCGAATTAGTCCCCCCTCTCGAATAACTCCCCCTTAAAAACTTCTGACAAAAAAAATAACTACCCGGGGGACTTATTCGAGGATATACGGTACACAAGGCACCCCTTTTGCAGGGAAACAAAGACGATGGAGGCGCACGCGGCTAGTCTAGTCGATTTATTGGATAATTGTTTGAGCGGCGGCCCTCTGAGCGGCGACGCGCCGCAGAGCAAAATCGCATCGGATTTACTCAGCTGCCTTTTCTTGGTGATGAAATGACCTGAGATATGGGACTATGCACAGTATTTAGTTGACAGCCGAAATTTCCAGAACTGATAATTTTGCTTTAGACATTTGAGTTTACTGGATTGAATCAATTCACTCTCAACATCAGTTGACGAACTCTTCAGTAGTGATGTAAAAGCGCCATGGCGCTGGCGCTTGGCGCTAGCGCCAAAGCAAAAGCCAAAACAAATAATAAACCCCCCTCGAAATACCCCCCCGTCTCGTTTAGCCCCCTCAAAATTTCCACTCTGAAAAAATTCCCTTTTGCAGGGTACCGTATTTCCTTGAATTACCCCGTGGGGTAATTCAAGGAAATACGGTAATATACCCTGCAAAATGTGAAATATGATGCAGAATGTCAAAAGTAAAGTAATATGCGCTGCAAAAGCTGAAATGTCATGCAGAGTGTTTAAAGTCATGTAAAATGCCCTGTAAAATGGCAAATGTATGTTGACATTTTTTAAAGACATTTTACATGACTTTTGATTTGACATGAGATTTGACGTTTTACAGGGTCTGGGAAGCCCCCCTGAATTAACATCAGGTGCAAAATCTTCTCGGCTCGGTTCTGAAAGTATTCGGTTAATCTGATATGATAAAAACTAAACTTATTTATCTCAGTGCTCCAGGGAGCTTTTTCTCACCGTTTATGAATTAAATAAATAGATATAACTGGATCCAAAGCGTTTCAAGTGCGCTGCTGCATGTTCACAAACAGAGAAGTTATTTTGGCGCTGGCGCTTTTGGCGCTTGGCGCCACTGTTCTCTTGCGCCATTGGCGCTTGGCGCTGGAATCTGAAAAAGCGCCATGGCGCTCTTGGCGCTTGGCGCCGTTTTGCCGTGGCGCCATTGGCGCTTGGCGCTGGAATCTGAAAAAGCGCCGTGGCGCCATTGGCGCTTGGCGCTGGAATCTGAAAAAGCGCCATGGCGCTCTTGGCGCTTGGCGCCGTTTTGCCGTGGCGCCATTGGCGCTTGGCGCTGGACTCTGAAAAGCGCCATGGCGCTTTTAGCGCTTGGCGCTAAAGTCCTGGCGCTTTTTACATCACTACTCCTCAGTAACCATTCTGGTCAACTCAAATGCTTTCAAAGCTGATTATTCAATTATGAAAACTTTGGCCGTTAAATAGTGCGCATAGGGAAGATCACTTTTCAAGTTTATGTTTTTTGAAAGGTAGCCGTCCATCTCGCAGCATTACAACAACAAAAACGTGATGACCTTGGCAATTCCTGTGGCAATCAAAGTTTTGGAAACTAATCATAGGGATCTGACGAAAGCTACGAGCAGTTACTTATCACTAGCGGCCATACAAAATGCGCGTCTTTTGTCGCAGTACTCGCCGAGTATCGTGAAAAGTGTGATAAATGGTGAGTTTGGAAAACCAAGCGCCAACTTATTAAGTGGTCAAGTGACATGAAAAGTTGCAGGTGAAATTATAAGCGAAGTTTTGATTGTTAAGTCAAAAGTGACAAGTAAATTGTGAACAACAACACCTGGTTTTTATTTATCAAAATTTGTCCGTCACTTTACAATAAATATTTACCACTTACAATCTCACTTAGCAGAGACCACTTTTTTGTCATTTATCCCATAGCTTGCATCACCAACAAATAGTTAGTTTTCTACACTTTGCACAAAATCTACTTCTATTTACCACCACAATCCCAAACTGTGAATAATACACGATTTTTGTCAACAGACTTTTATTTAAAAAAAAACTTTCTTAAAAACCCAACATGAAAAAATAAACACCTTAGCAAATAGCACCCCCACCTCAAACGGGTCAGGCCTCCTACGCACAAATGCCTGGTACGCACAAACGCCCGGTACGCACAAAATTGTGCCCGCCACGCACATCTGCCCGGTAACTTACATGGCTGATGATCTTTGCGTACCGGACAGATGGTCACTAATGTTATTGCACAGCTTTTTTCACTTCACTGATATCTGAAAATCACTTGAAAAAGTGTCAAGTGAAAAAAACGGTCAAAAATAGCCATTATCCACCGTTTTTCACTTGACACTTTTTCAAGTGATGTTCAAATATGTGTGAAGTGACAAAAACTTAACTAATTTCATTGCGCAACTTTTTTTCACTTCACTCACAAGTGTGATGTGAAAAACACGGTCAAAATGTAATGTAATGTCATTTCGTACCGGGCAGATGTGCGTGGCGGGCACAATTTTGTGCGTACCGGGCATTTGTGCGTACCAGGCATTTGTGCGTACAAGTGCACCGCCCCTCAAACACCCCCCCCCCAGGCAACTACTGCGTGCTGCGCGTGCTGCCGCAGCTGTACGGCGAGAACGCGGGCCCGGTGCACGCGCACGCCGCCGCGCTGGTGGCCGCCTTGCCGCGCTGCGAGCCAGCTGAGAAGTTGTCGCTGCTGCAGCTCTGCTCGCATATTGCCAATGCTAATCCGGAGGTGGGCGTCGTTGGGAAGTGGGCGTTTGCTGTTTGCATTGGTTTAGATTTTGATGGAATGTTTTGATGGAAAGAACGCCGCGTGTTTTGCTTGGGGCAGAAGTGGAGGGTTTTACACCTAAGGTACAACAACAAAGCCAATGAAAACGACCCCAATGTTAATTTGCATGCGCAAAATACCTTGCGGGTAAGCACTGAAAATTTCAGCTGCTGTTTTAAAAAAAACGGTTTCGACGATTGTGTTTAAAAACGGTTTAAAAAGACCGGCTTTCCCTAGGTCTGTGTCACCAATCAAAAACACCAATTGAAGTAAATCGCGCGCCCAACGCATTCCAAAATTGGGTGATTTTTAGAAAACTTTAGGTGGCATATAATATTAGAAAATCTCAAAAAATATAAAATCCCTCTAGAAAATACCTGAAAAAATACAAATGAAAATAAGGAGATACCGTTATATTTTGCGAAAAAAACCCCACAATTTCACCTCTCCGTATGAATCCGCAGAAAGTAAAAATATTATTTCTTCTTCAAATTTCCTTACATTTTGAAAAAAACACAAACCTTCACCCCCCGCAACCCCCCCCCCACGAACCCCCCCACAGGTCCTACTAGAACACGTGGACCTAATGGACGAGTGTCTCAAATCGTCCCAGACGCGCACCGCCGCGCTGCACACGCTGCTCACGTTGGTCACCGGCGGGCGGGCGGCAGCACTACGCGACAGATTACCCGCCTTGGGACAGGCGAATAAATTAGGTTGGGGGGGGGTTCAATTGTGAAGAGCATGTGCTTGAATAGAGCCCTTGGGTCTGTTTGTTTTTGACAATATTTTTTCGAGGGAATTATTCGAGCCCGCCCCCGCATTCTCCCTACAGATTTGTAGGGTAGGTCGTACGCCCGATAGATTTTTTAAAGTTCAGCCGCATCGACGCACATGCACCGAGAGCAAGGCGGTTTGTAAAATATACGAAACCATCCCTTAAGGTCGCCGATATTGCAACATGACGTATATCACTTCGATTTTGGCACGGAAATCATGATTTTGTCATTTCTTGGCCGTCGGCCAATTCGTTTTTTATTTTATTTTGTCGGGCGGGTTACTCGCATAAGTTGCGGTTTTGTACGCTCGTGCATGCATTTCTTTCTTGTCGCTGCCCTCATGGTTTCGGTTGCAGACAGTGAACACTAAAAAAGTGACCACCTGACTACACAAAAGCGCGACTTATGCGAGTAACCCGCCCGACAAATAAAATAAAAAACGAATTGGCCGACGGCCAAGAAATGACGAAATCATGATTTCCGTGCCAAAATCGAAGTGATTTACATCATATTGCAATATCGGCGACCTTAAGGGATGGATTCGTATATTTTACAAACCGCCTTGCTCTCGGTGCATGCGGCTGAACTTTAAAAAATCTATCGGGCGTACGCCCTACCCTACAAATCTGTAGGGAGAATTAAATCTGGCCCCTGGTGTCAATCTATCCCATCATTGTTTTCTAGGCCCTGAGGGACTTATTCAAGAAACTATATGATCGCGCTGCGAACTAATTGACGTGTTCATGTATTTACTTATCAATTCAGAATGTGTGTAGCACTAAACATTTCAGTGTTAGAGAACGGCGCGAGCGAGTCTGTCAGCGGCGCCAGCGCGCTGTTCAAAGTGGTCGCAGCCATCGGATGCACCAGTGAAGTGAGTCAATCGCCACTGTGGATAGTGACCGAAACCACACATTGCTCAGAATGCTAACTACCATATTCCATGGAAAAAAATTCATTGATACTTCTCCTTTCATTTCGATTTATTTCTTTATTTTTAAATCGCTTGCAGCGTGTTATTTTTAGCATGGAATTTTTTACATACCACATCATTCATCTTTTTATGGTAACATTCCGCACATTATCCAGCCCATCCAGTAAATCGCGGCCAAAAAACCCACCTCAAACAATCCCCCCCCCTTAAACCCCCCCCCCCCAGAAATGCGCCGGCGCCGCGATGGAAATACTCACGCTGGACTCAATCAACGAGCCAAACGCCCACGAGTCGGACAACTCGTGCGGCAAGAACGTCATCCGCGCCAAGATCAGCCCGCTCCTCTTGAAGGAGATCGAGCACATCGCCGAGGTGTGGCCCAACGTGGTCAAGGGGCACATGCAGGCGGTCAGGGGCTTGGTCAATCAGGCCGATCCTTTGACTGGAGGAGCCCTGGCGCGCATTTCTGCTCTGTGCAGGTGAGTGGGCTGGTTTTTTTAATGTACATGGTCGGGCTGAAAAGTCCCCGGGCAGTGCTCGCCATTAACGCTAGGGGTAAGCTACGGTTATAAAATTTTAACACGTTAATATATCAGGTGTTTTGAGTTTTCATCCAAAATTTCACTCCTTTAGCTCCACCCACTGCGGAACTGTGGGGGTTACAATTTTGGTCATTTTGTACTGATGTACAAATGGTGCTCTAGCTCAACGCTGATTTAAGTTGTGATTTGTGATCATGAAACTTGGCTAGTGTAAGCCACCAGTGTTGGCAAAGTGCTGATAGTATTCAACACTTTCATCAACATCATTGCTATTAAGGTAAATTAATATGCAGATCAGGGTGATGTGCAAGAAACGTGGGAACTGTGATGGATGTTTTTGGTGGTCATCTGAGATCGTGTTGTATTGCAGTGATTTTAATGTTGTTTTGAAATGTGCAGTAAATTATTATGTCAATTAAATTTCATTTGTGTTTCATTACTAATCTGTAGTTGACACATTACCTGTGTTCAACAGCAGTGTGCATGAAAAACGCTTCCTGTATTAACCTGTATTGACCAACCGTAGAGGCAGAATGATGAATTTGGTAGTGAGAGTAGTGACAGTAATGGCACTATGGACTAGGCTTATGATATTATAGCTAATGTTGGTTAGTGCTGGCACATTGCCAACACTGGTAGCTTACACTAGCTAAAGTTTCATGATCACAACTTAAAGCAGCGTTGAGCTAGAGCACCATTTGTACATCAGTACAAAATGACCGAAATTGTAACCCCCACAGTTCCGCAGTGGGTGGAGCTAGAGGGGCGAAATTTTGGGTGAAAACTCAAAACACCTGATATATTAACGTGTTAAAATCTTATAACCGTAGCTTACCCCTAGCGCGAATGGCGAGCACTGCCCGGGGACTTTTCAGCCCGACCATGTAGATTACTCCAAAATTATGGGAATTGAGTTTAACACGTAAAGTGCGCTGTTTTTGTGGGAAAAACTATAAATGTATAGTGCATAAAGTGCCAATAAGGTCAATTTATCGGGACAGAGAACATGCCTCAAGAGTGCAAAAAATGCACCGCCACGAGTGGGAATCGAACCAGTGCCACAGATTGCGCGTGCGCGCCCAGCCACAATATCGCAGCAGCGACTGGACTCTATTCACATTAAAGGGCTTATACGCCGCGACAGAGCCGCCCTAACTCCCCAAAATACCCCCCCCCCAGCGACGACGAAGCGAAGCGCGACAGCTGGCGCGGCTTGTCCTCGTCGGAGCAAATCACGCGGCGGGCGGCGGGCGGCAGCCGTTCCAGGGCGACCCCGTGCTGCAGCGACGACGCGGACAGCGGGCTGTCGGTGCGCGCCGGCGACGCGGACAGGGACACCAACTGCGACGGCGCGTCGTTGGGGCGGCAGCAAGTGCAGCTGCAGGGGGGTAGGCTGCCGCACGCGGCCAGGAGGCGTAGCGCTAGTAGCGGCCATATTGCTAATAGGTGGGTGGGTTGGGTTGGTTTTTTTTATGTGGAGTGGTGGCAGTCCTGTTAAGTGCAAAGTAGAAAATGTAATAGAAATTTGTCAAAAGCACTGTAAAATGCCGCAAAGTTCAGTGACAACTATTTTCAATTGACATTTTGCATGGCGTTTGACACTTTACTTTATTCATTACACGGTACGGAACTGGCACATGGGTTAAATTCCGCATGCGGAGTAATAATAAAAATTTATAAATGACAAGTAAATAAATAAAAAGCTTTGAAAGAAAAGTAAATTTACAAGTTAGAAACAAAAAGCAATAAGAAAAATGACAAGTGAAACGTGAAATAGTGGCAAGTACAAGGTCAACAAAACAACAAATGGCAAGTGACACAAAAAACGAATCGCAAAACCCCCCAACGAACCACCAACCCCCACAGGCACTCAATCAGCTCCCTAGGCAACGAGCGCAGCGCAGCACCCCCAACCAACAACATGTCGACCACGCCGGCGCGGCCGCTCTACGCCACCATGATGCCGCGCACCTCCACGGGCGACGCGTCGAACGGCCGCAGGCGCGGCAGGCAACTCACGTCGCCCGAGGGCAACTCGGCCAGCGGCGCGGTCATTAGAGCGCCGTATACCCCGGCCACTGCGAGGAGATATGTTTCTAGGCCGCTGTCTAGCAATGCCACTAGTAGGGCTAGTTATGGTGAGACGTTTTGACGTTTTCACGTTTTTGGGTGCGTTTCACATGGGGGTTGAGCGGATGTAGGTGAATATTTTTAATTACTTTATACCGTATTTTCCCGACGAAATTTGAGGGGGCGATAGGCATTATCCAAGGGAGCCAGGGGTCTCCTAGGGGGGGGGGGCTGGGGGGGGGGGGCTGCCCCTCCCAAATCCGCCAGCTATCTATCTATCCCGGAGGCCACTCAGCTAATCTATCTATACCGGAGGCAAACTTTTTGGCTATCTATCCCCCAAATCGGCCAGCTATCTACCTATCTGGAGCGATTTTTAAGAAATTTCGCCCAATTTTTCGCTCAAAATCGCTAATTTCCTATTTTAGCCGTTTTTGGCCTATTTTAGCAAGTTTTAACCTGTTTTGAGCAATTTTTTCCCTTTCTGCCTTCTATGCATCGAAAAAGCCTATATATTTTGCCCCCGCGAGCCCCCCCCCCAAGCCCCCCTCCCAGAAAAATTTTCAGCTATCTATCCCTCCGGAGGAGCAATTTGCTATCTATCCAGCCCCCGCGAGGTCCAAAATCTTGGAGACCCCTGAAGCAGGGTTGGTTTTAGTAAAATTCTTTTTATTAAAATTGTAGTAAAATTTTATTAAAATTGTACTTTATTTTAATTTTATTCTTACATTTTTCATTTTATTTTTATTTTATTCTTAAATTTTCCATTTTATTTTTATTTTATTTTTATTTTTTATGTCAGATCGTGACCAGAATTGATTTTTGTAAAATTATTTTTACTAAAATTGTAGTGAAATTGTATAAAAATTGTATTTTATTTTTATTTTATTCTTCAATTTTCCATTTTATTTTTATTTTATTCTTCAATTTTCAATTTTTTTTTTCTGAGATTCTGCCAACCCTGCCCTGAAGGGAGCGATAAGCGAAGTGACAGGTAAACTCTAAACGAAATCACCTGTCAATTATCAGTTTACTTGTACTTTTCCCTACTACCTATACTTGACTTTCACTTATCACTTGTCCATAAAATGTAAAATTGCTCAGGCGCCGCCTACGAAACCACATCCATGGGTCGCAGCCCGGGACTGACGCGCGCCGCGTGCGGCAGAAATTGCACTTATTTCAGCAGGAACCCGTCCAGCACCGCCTCAAACAGCGCAAAGAGGGCGCAAGCCAGCATCAATATAACACTTCAGGTTGGTGCTAAAATGCACATTTAATTTACTGGCACTAATGAATGGGCTTGAATAAGCCCCCCCCCACTTGAATAAGTGCACCGTGGAGACGAGACAGTTGAAGTGGCAGCCAACTCATAAAAAGTAACGCCTCAAAATGTATAGCTCATTTAGTGTCAATCGGGTGGAGGACGCCCTCCCCTGGTGCCTGTGCCGAACCCTGTAAAGTGTCAAATATCATACAAATTTTCCAGGTATCATGCACAGTGTCAGGTTCAGTAATGAAATCTTCTGTTTTTTTTAATTGACACTTTGCTTGACATTTGACACTTGATTTGACGCAGGCTGCGGAACTGCCCACAAGTTGAATAACCACCCAGTGAAAAAAAGATGGCCAAATAACCTCGGGGGCCTTATTCAAGCGCGCACTGTACTCAAACCAATCACCAAATTATCACCGCAGTACACGTCGAACGGGCGCGTAGCCATGAGACCATCCAGCAGCCGACCGAGCGTCCTATTGCCGCAAGCGGCGGCGGAAAATGCACACAGTGAGCAAATTCAAGGCGAGCCAGTGGGCGCGGCGGCGACCAGCGACAGATTGAAAGCCATGTTGAATCACGGCGGCGGCAATAATAATAAAAATGAAATGAACGGGGCGCTGCCGCGCTACGCCGTGCCGTCGCCGAACACGGGCAGCGTGCTGATCACCACGTTCGGCGACAACGGCGTGTTCACCACCAGCGCCAGTGAGTTTACAGTTAAAGGGATGGTGTAATTGGCAATGTGCCAGGGCTTTTTTGAAAAGCAGAAATGGGCAGAGAACAATAAAATCGTTCCCAGCATCCTACTGCCATCCTTTAGTGTGGCATATGTAAAGTATAAAATGCCCTGAAAAATATCAAATATGATGTCAAGTATTTTTTTATCAACAGTAATGTAAAATTCCCAAAAGTTTGCCATTTCACATCACTTATGACACCTTGCATGATATTTCACATTTTACAGGGTTTAAGGTGCCATTGAGAGCTCATTCCAAATCTCACCCCAAATAAACCCCCCCCCCCCACAGACCACAACACCTCCCCGCCGCCGGCAGTGGCGCAGTCGCCGCAGCACGGCGGCACGTTGACGCAGCAGCATCACCAGCGGCGCGACGCCTCCACCGAATTGATCAGGGAAATGTCGGGCGGCAGACGCGACTTGAGACTAGCGTCGGTTCGGGGGTCAAATCAAATTGGGAGGTAGGGTGCACGTAAGACGCCCTGGTAGGAGCGCTGTTTTTGTATGAATTTACTTTAGAGAGGCGGACTAATGTTGCGAAAGGCAATTGTTGTGAAATTCTTGGATGTTTGTTAAAATTGCGAAAATCTGATAGATGGCGGGATCAGGTCACATATGATGACGTGGCCCTCAGCCCAGTTACCACTTGCGTATTATACGAATCAGTGTAAAAGCTCAAAGTTATCGCTAAAATCGCTAAAATGTGCTCCACTTTGCCAATTTCCACCTTCATAATCGCTATTTCCGGTTATATACATGGTTATACACCGTGCACTACCGTGCAGAATAGTTGAGACTTTTCACACATAGAGAAACAGTAGGTTGGGGGTCCACCGCACTTTTTTGCTTCCCAATTTCTTGTCCCTTGCCCAATTTTGATGCCGTTTGAGTATGTTGGGGTTTGATGCTGGGGCTACTACGAAAAATTTTTGTTTGCGAAAATAATCCCCCAGGCCCGAGATAAGGGGGACTATAAAAAGATGGTCAACAAATATACAAAAAATGGGCAATCTGGATGAGTGTTTTGAAGCTTAATAACTCAACCATTTCAGGGCTGATTTGAATCATTTAACACTTAAAATGATTGGGACAACCTGCAGATTCTATTTTTGTGGTCGGTTAAGTGATGTTGAAATTCCGTATGTCAATTTGACCCACTTTTTGAACATGGAAAAAAAAATTTTGAACATGCTTTCACATAGTTTAGACAACGAGGATTCATTTAAAACAAAAATGAGTTCAATATCTCTCTCCAATCAAAAGTTACGGCACTTCAAATTTTTCAATGGTGTCTAAATATTTTATGCTTATTTTACTGGGGTTTGCAGCTTGTTGACTTGCAGATTTCCATAGTCAGATTCCCCCAGTCAGATTTCCACAGTCAGATTTCCACAGTCAGATTTCCACAGTCAGATTTCCACAGTCAGATTTCCAGTCAGATTTCCACAGTCAGATTTCTTGTTTTACTTGTTTAGTTATTGTGTGTGAAAAGAAGGGGGTTCAAAGTTGTTTCAGGTACTTTATTGGTGATCAGATACAGCATGTATTACAAAATGTGCGAAGTTAGCAAGCTTCCTATTTGAAGTTTCTATTACTAACTTATTACTGTGGTTTGTATTGAGAGAGTGTCCTAAAAACTCTGAAAGTTGCAGAAACACGGAAAATTGTATAGACAACATGACTGCAGTAATTTCCTAATTATAATACACAAAATACATCACATTCGCTTAAACAGTTGGCTTGCACTGTGCGCACACACATTGTAATAATTACAGTACATTAATACAGAGTACAAATTGGGTGAAAGGAAACCATTAATCTTGCGAGGCGCTGAAATCGGCAAACTCGAGCTAGTTACTAATCTGTTTCTATTTATCAAAGAGTGTTGATGCAAATTGGAAACTAATTTGATAGAGATGGAAACTGGAAATAGTGTCATAAACGTTCCTAACTGTAAGCAGAGCAGGGTATTAACATTAAATGTGGTAATCACTTCCTGAAAATGTATAATTAATAAATAAGCAAATTGAGGTTTTAATTGAGGTAAATAGGTATCATAATTAGATTCGGCATGAAATTCTGCTTATAAAACATGTCAAATACATAATGTGAACAGAGTACAAATACAGTGACAAATAAAATGCAGGGCTCTAAATAAATGAAACTATATGACATGTGTTGAGCTAAATATGCAGGGTACCATTTCTCCAATCAGATGCTAGCCTAAATAAGTTATGTAAAGTAACAATACGGTACAAACTTGACTTTTCCATTTTAAATACATGTAAACTACCGTATATCCTTGAATAAGACCCGTAGGGGCATTATTATTTTGTTAGAGGTTTTGGAGGGGGGAGTTATTCAAGGGGGGGAGTTATTTTTTCCTCAGAACTTCCAGGAAAACTTTCACTTTATTCATTGTTTGTATGCATTCCGTCAACACATCTAATGCAGAAAATGACCAGTTTAACACTAACAAAACAACGTATCCATCCTAAAATTCGTGTTCAATCATCTAAACCTAAAAATATCATAGGCTAACATTCTTTTGTATTTTTCGTTTCACACACCAAACCCCATTCGATTGCATTCGATGAATCAGCCCAGACATAGCCTTATTTTTCTGTTTGTCTCATTTTCATTTTTGTGTGTTGCTCATTGATCGTTTTACCCAGAGGGGGGACTTATTCAAGAGGGGGGAGTTATTCAAGGGGGGGGGCGTTATTTTTTCCTCACCTGGCCAACAGGGGGGTGTTATTCAAGGGGGGGGTCTTATTCAAGGATATACGGTATGTAAATATATATATTAAAATAACCAGAAAATTACGGCGAGTTGAATGAACCTAATGTTGTGTTCATATTCCTAAATATAACATAATTGACATTTTAACCTAACTATTCCACATAAATCTCCAAATAACTTATAAATTAGTTTGTGAACTAAATAATCTCTATAGATAAATTGTATAGTGTGTGAAATGAATAAAATGGATTTAAAAAAACCTAATCATCAAATCTCTGTATTCTCTGTCATTCAATCCACTACGGTCAACACGGTAATTGGATATAGACTTTAAAGTGAGATACGAGTGGCTGCTGCCAAAAACAAGAAAAGTCTCAACTATTCTGAAACATGAACAAACTGAGTTAATAGGTTTGTACACTAGGAATATACACAGATTTGAACTCGAGGGGCGGTCATCCCGGGCATGTGTAGTCAACCCCCCAGGGTACACATGTATTAGTATCCAAATGTTTTGCATATCGACCATTTCAAAATTCTGGCAACATAAATCAAGCAGGGCAAAAAGTCTCAACATTTCTGCACGGTAGTGTATAGCTAGTGTTAGCCTATTTTATTCTTATTTATTGCGGATTTTGAAATTTTGGCACCGTGACAAGTCATCATACGGGACTCTTCCGATGGACGGCTGCTAAAATTTTCTAGTGGCATCTCTTGTTTCCCGAAGTTATCTGTTTGTCCGATTTCCTTCCACAAATGAGATAATCAAATTTTTTGTACTTTTAGTGTAACTCAAATTATACGTGTAAAAGCTTAGATCAGTCAAGCAATCTATCCAAATGCATAATGAAATTTTCTGTAGACACATTCTGATTGTAATAATCCAAAAGATTACAGCTTTCGTACGACCGTAGTACTAACTCACAAAAAAAGAAAAGCACATAAAATTTCGAAACGGCGGAGAGTGAGGGGACAAAAAATAAACGGATCCCGACGTAATGAACTTGGCTCCTTGGCACATTATCAGTGACTCGGACGGTAATCTTGTCTTTACTCTCGTTCGTACAATACGTAATCGTATCCAAATACAAAATAAGACTATTGGAAAAATGCCAAGTTCACATAATGTCGGTGATCCTAAATAAATATGATCAGTCGCTGTGAGGTCCTTTCTCAGATACTGATAGGACCTAACGCCTTACACACAATGCTATCGTATTTTGATGAATGAAGTTATATGAAAAAAATGTGCATCAAATAAACCTTTCAGTAACAACAATCTATTAGTACAATGCGAAAACATTTCTATTCAGATGGGTAACGATAGATTTCATAGCATAAGATAGATTTCAAGATAACATTGCCCATGTTTCGAAGTGTGTATTTCACTAATCGGACTGTCAGTGCCGTCAAACTATCTCCTCTCTATTAAACGTCAAAAAACCGTGCAAAAATTCCTTTGCACCCAGCGGCGGGCGGCAGCCGTGTACAGTTTCAGCGTCGAGCGGGGCCGCCCTCCTGCGACAGGCGCACGCTGCCCGCGCCCTACTCAATTCGGACAACGGAAATGCGTTCACGCCTATACAGGTGCCACCTTTGAATTGTCACCTTAGTCAATTTGGGGGGTTCATATAGATATTCAATCGCTAGCTGAAATATAGCTAAAATGTTTTGGGGGTTCATTATAGGTTGTTCGATGTGTAAAAGGGAAACCGGGAGTAAGATTGCTATAAACTGGTGAAAATAAACAGGTATATAAGCTGATTGTTTTTTTTCTAACATCAATGAATTATAATTAATTTAGTCAATTAAAATCTTTAAATGCAAACTTACAGCCATCTCCGGTGGACTGCGTGAAGCAATTCTGCGACAAACATCACGAAAAGATCCGCGACTACATAATTGCATTGACGTATCGATTTGCGGTGCCCTTTCAATGCACCGTTGAAGGTAAATGATTGGTATTTCTTATGTTATACTGACCGCATGCTATATTTTTTCTGAATAAAATACTCCATCATGACGTCACGTTGATAAATCAAAATTGTCCTCAAATGAAAGAAAATATTTTTGGATGTACTTGGTTGTATTTTTGGTTGGTTGTACCCGACTCCGCCTTTTTCTTTTTAAAATATTTCTTTCCGTGAAAGTGCATGCATAAGTATCTATAAGTAAAAGTAAATAAGTTATTTGTTCCTCAGTCATCTAACACGGGGGGTTTTCGAGCGGAAACTTGTTCGAGGTCTACTGTATCAACCCCCCCCCCCCGGTAGACTACGGGCGTCGCAAGCGGCGCATGCGGGTGCACTTCGCGTGCCAGCAGCACGGCGCCCAGTGCCTGTACGACCCCCGCCAGGGTTCCTTCATCTCGTTCAAAACAAAGCTGCCGCACTTGTGGCTGCACTTGATGTTTTTGCATCTGCAGGTTGGGGGGGGTCTGTTTTGGGGTTTGGATGTGAGGGGGGGGGGGGTGTTTTTATGGGAAGTTTTTTTGTTGTGTTCTTGGGGGGCAGCCGAAAATTATTGCATCGACATAACTGAAATATGTAAATGCATCAATCTGATACGATTCAGTTAAATTTAAACGTAATTATTTGCATACCTTTTCAAGGCGCATGAAGAGGGCGGAGCTCTGGGGCAAGGCGAGCGCCGTGTAGCGAATTTACGTCAATGCTGGCAGTGCCTGCCCAAAGATGTCACCAAAAACAAACCTTTCGCTGCGCTTCTCACTGGCGCTTTTCCAAATGACAAGGTGAATTTGACTGATTTTGTTTTTTTAACTTTTGTTTGATTTGATCTATAGGTGTAAAGTTTTATCGGATCCCTGTGCAAATACAGCAAGAAACCCGAAGCTGGTTTAAAAACGAGTGCTCTCAAAAAGTGACATCACTCAACCCAAAACAACAACCCCCACCCCCACCCCCAGGAACAACAGTTACTCAAGCGCGAACTGAAACGGCACGGGTTCTACCAAGTGTTCACTTTGTCAACTCGGCGAGATGCGCAGTGGGGCTGTTTCGCCTGTCACAGTCCGGAGGAGATGCACAGCATGGTGGCCGAGCAGGGGCACAGGCCCGCCCTGCTCCAGGCCAGGTTGAAGGAGAAGAGGAGGGGGTTGGTTGGGGGGGGGGGTAGGGATGGCACAAAACTTAAGGAGGTTTTTTTTAACGACCCTGTTTTTTTTTAAAGAAAAACGTTTTTTTTTTTAATAAAACGGTTTTTTTAAAAGCTCCCAGGTATGGTTATGGGTCTACACACATACAGGTATATCAGTACTCTGTGAAGTTAAATATGACCATAGAATAGCTGTGGAGCCATGGGATAGCATTATAAGTGGTAATTTCTGTCAAAAATACCCATTTTTGTCGACTTGTTACGGATATCGCCTTTTATCGAATGTTCGTGACTTCATGTGAAGTTCAGCATGGAATAGTCTTAAATAAGGTTGTAAGAGAAGGCTAGTACATTGAAAGTGATGCTACACACTGTAGAAGTATGTGGGAGCACATTGACTCAGGGACGTACGCAGGATTTTTGAGCGGGGGGGGGCGGATTGTATACGGAGCCCGGCGAACGGGGGGGGCGGCGCCCCCCCCCTAAAATTTGGCCCTATAGTAAAGGAATGAAGCCATGGCGCTGGCGCCATTTGTAGGCGCCTGCGCCATGGGAGTATTGGCGTTGGCGCTGGCGTCAACCTATACTATATAGGTATATATTAAGACCTAGACATAGTTACTATGACCACGTGGGGCACTTTTATAATGCTGTTTGGACTCCTGAAGTTATACATTAAACAACGAGGTGGGGTTTGCGCGCTTGCGCGCAAAAATTTTTTCAAAGTACATGCAAAATCGCTTTACAAAAGTGCCATTCCTGGCAAATTTTTATGACCGGCCCGGGAACGGGGGGGGCGGCCGCCCCCCCCGCCCCCCCCCCCTGCGTACGTCCTTGCATTGACTGGATATTATATACTACACTAACATATCACGGCTTATTATTCGCAGTAGCATGAACAAATGAAAGCTTTCACACTAAAACTGCCTCAAAACCAATGAAAACAACCACAAATGGTGAAATTGCGCGCTTGCGCGCAAAAAATCGCAAAATACCTAGTGCTTAGTACAAAAAATTTTCACTGCTGTTTTGTTTTTTTAAACGGTTTCGATGCCCGTTTTTAAAAAAACGGTTAAAAAAACACGTGCCATCCCTAGGGGGGTTTAAATGATCTTGGCTTTTTGAGAAAATACGTTTTGTTTAAAAACGGCTTTTTTATAAAAGCTACCTTGTCATTAGAACCAAAAGTATACAGGGTGCGGCAATTTAGGCGGACCCCATAAAGTTTTGAATAACTTGTCACCGGGTAGTCGGATTAACGTCAAATTTTAGGTCAACATTAACAACTAAATAGGAAAGGAGCCCTGAAAATACAGCTCCACTCGTTCACAAGTTATTCATGTGAACGCGTAATTGTCACTTTTCCACCACCTTGTGATATCGTTCAAACGGGATTGACTTCTCGGGATCGGGATCGGATTGTTTTTTTTCACTGTTTTTCTGATTTTATTTTTGCAGCTGCATGCCTAAATGCGTCCACGCCCGTCACCAATTCGCTATGCCCATAAGGAAATGGGCGGGCGCTTGCGTGATTGGTCGTCAAGCTAGGTGGTGGAAAAGTGACAATTTGCATGAATAACTTGTGAACGGGTGGAGCTATCGCAGCCATATTTTCACAGATTCTTTCCTATTTAGTTGTTAATGTTGACCCAAAATTTGACGTTAATCCGACTACCCGGTGACAAGTTATTCAAAAATTTATGGGGTCCGTCTAAATTGCCGCACCCTGTAGAACTTAAACTAGCGAAAGAATTGGCTACCAAACGAAATGGCACATATGCATTCTGTTGTCTTGGATTGGCAAGTAATTTAAAAAAATAGCATTATCGAATCCGATAAGAAAATTATCTATCGTCTATAAAATGTGTTTTTAAAAGTTACCGTATATACTTTTAGGTGGTGGCTATTCGGCCGATGGAGGACGAAATATTTCACATTGTCCGGTGCGACGCTGATCTGCAACGAGTCCCAGGAACAGGTAAACTTTTCTCCCACTTTTCTATTTACTAGGGCATTTTTAACGTTTGCATTTGCAGGGCCAGTCGAAACACGGACACTCGGCCGATGTGAGCGATGGGGCCAATGCGTCTCTGCCTTCGTGCAATATTGACCTGCGCTCTATTCGACAAGTCCGCTCCATAGGTTAGTGAACATGTGGGGACTTCCGTTCCAAAAGTTCACAAGCGCCAAATCCAGAAAAATCGAGTTAGCTGTGGATTCGACATACACGTATAATTCTGCCCATTTTGGTAACAAAATCAGTGTTATAGTCCATTTCGTTCCCGAGATACAGTGGTACCGTTTTTCAGAAAAATCACAATTTTCATATCGAAAGTGCACATATCCATCTCAGATCCCCTATGAAAAACAGAACTTTCATTTCGTAAGTGCACATATCCATGTCGGACCACCGGAGTTTCATTTCATAAGTGCACATATCCAAAAAATAGTTTCATTTCCAAAAGTGCACGCGTGCTCCGGATCGCTCGCTATAAATATAGATCTGAAAATTTAGGTTTGTGTACTTCTCGAAAATGGCTTCTCAGTGGTGTAATTGGTTTTGCCCTGCGATGCACCGTTAGGGAGTTATTTACATTTCAACTTCAAATTTTCAAATTTACTCCTTATTTTGGGTGGTTTACAAAATATGACATAACTCCCAAAATATTTACCAGCCGACAAAATTTAAAGACACAAAAATTGTAGACAAATGTCCGAGATATCTGAAAAGTGCAAAGCAAGCTTTGTCGCCCAAACATGGCGCTGCCGGGCCAGCGCCAAACGTTAAAATGCGATTTTGAAAAATCGAAAAATCTGGATATGTTAACTTTTGGAATGAAAGTCCCCATGTGCTCATCTGTCGAAAAATATCCTCTAATTGTCGGCCTTTACGCTTTCAAAAATGGAAATGAAGGGGAAAAAACAGAAAAAGGGATGGGAAAGTGAAAATTGTTCCGGTGACGGAAAATGGGAAGGCGGAACTTACCTGGAAAAATTGAAAAGGAAAGGAAAAATTCATTTTTAGCTGCTGGAAAACAGATGGGGTCTCAAATATAATTCAGCCACCAAAAAAATCACCACAAAAAACAACCCCCTGTGGGACTTATTCAAGAACACACTTTAAAGATTTTCCATTCCTTTCACATCAAACTTTAAATTTATCAAAATCAAACTGCAAATCGCAGGTCCCAGCGGTATGCGTTCACCATTTATGGCGCTAAGGCGCCAACGCGGCCAAGTGAGGCAGGCGTTTGAGATTTTCACAGAGGACCGACGAAGTTATGTGTTGAAGGTTCGATTTTCCGGAAGACATTTCAAGTGATAAGAAAAGTGTTAAGTGACATGCATCTTAGTTTGTAAATGAAAATTCTTGTCACTTGATTGACAGTTTACCACTTACATTGATCGGACTTAAGCGATACGCTACTGTTGCTGTATTTTTATGAATCAAGTCGCGTGCACTAAATACACTATTTATGACAGCCATGTATCGTCAGGAAAAAAAACGTTTTTTTCAGATAAGATGTGCCCATACGCACTAGTTTTCAACCTAAATTTCGAAAATCCATACATGAGTTTTCTAGAATGATTCATTGTATTATCTGCGTTAACTGTAGTTGACTGACACCTCCTTATAGAAGCGTCAAATGCGTTCAAAGCTGACTTATTGTTAAGTTTTCGAAATTTTGTATAATTAATTTTTCGAAAAGATTTCGGTGAGTACTTTAAGTGTAAATTTGGTCAAAAACTAGACTGCACATGCAGAATATGATAAATTTCTTTGCTA
The DNA here is from genome assembly GCA_964036195.1 of Sphaerolaimus hirsutus. Classification (NCBI taxonomy): domain Eukaryota; kingdom Metazoa; phylum Nematoda; class Chromadorea; order Monhysterida; family Sphaerolaimidae; genus Sphaerolaimus; species Sphaerolaimus hirsutus. The sequence continues at coordinate 1,385,451 of OZ038452.1, read as the reverse complement.
AGTGTGCAGTATGTGAACTTTATTACTTTTCTTGTCATTCGACAATTTCAAGAATTGCAATTGGCACCTGATTTCAATGTTATTTTATTGTGTTTTGAGCAAAATATATTTCAATATATATTCAACATAGTTGACCATAATTTCAGGCAAAACAGGGTCCCGACGCCGATGAATGGTTCAAACTGCTGCAAATCGCAGTTGCTCAAGTTCAAAAACAGCACAATGGCGGAAATATCTCGTCTACGCTTGATGACTCGATTTCCGGCGCTGCCACTTTTACTTCGAAGTTGTGATTGGATGTTCCCATTTTGAATTTTTTTTTGTTTCTAGGTGGATTTTGTTGACATTTATTTTGTCTATGCTTTACGTTTTCCCTCGTTTTTCATAGTTGCTCAAGCCAAAGATCTACTCATGACACTTAATCAATTCCAATATTTGCTGTCAACTCAAAATGTAACTCATTTGATTTTACATTATCTGTGAGTTGTAATTTTTATCCTTAATGTTATCATTGTGGAATCTTCCTAAAAAGCTTTACGTTATGAATTCTCCTGAAACACCTGTTGTTGTTGTTAAAAAATATTAACCGAAAGACCTTTTTGGTTCTCAACTCTAAAATCTGGAATGTGCCACTGTATTTAATAAATTTTCAACAGTTTTTGATGGAAAATACAAATAACCTGATTTTATGAAGTACACACACATTTTGCTGCACATAGTGGAAGATGGTGTAAAAATTTAAAGTAGACATTTTCATACTGAAATGTTTCACTACTTGACAATATTTCATTTTGCCTGAAACATCATTCGGTCTCAGTTTCCAACCTAATGCCAAGTTGACAAGTGAAAAAATATGACAGTGACAAAGTTATGCTTAAATACTTGCCACTTGACTTGATTACCACGTATAACTTTCTTGTCATTTGTCAGCTTGCGGATCTGGTCAAATACGCAGAATTGAACATTTAATTAACGGCAGAAAGTGTCAACCAGTAGCAGAAAACGTCCGAAAATGATAGATTGCCACTGCCATCTAGCTGACAACGATTTCGACGAGGTTTGCTATCGTTTTTTTGCAATTACAATTACTTGGAACTCGTCCGGCACCGCACCCTGTAAAGTTTTTTTTATGGGTGCCTTGTGTGTAATGTATGATAATAAGTAATAATATATGTCAAGTGTTACGTAAAATGCCGAGTAGAAATTGATGATATTTTTTTAACGAAATTGATATTTCACATTTAGTTTGATGACATTACCCTGCAGTACTCGCTCCTGTTCCAGTTTGGAACAAATACCGTATATCCTCGAAGAAGTCTCCAGGGGAGTAATTTTTGTTTGTTTTTGAGGGGAGTTACTCAAGGGGGGGGGTTCCTAAGAAAAATTTACTTAATTCATTGTATGAATGCATTGGCGCTACGCACACTGAAACCGAATATTTCGGCATACGCACGTTTTTGACAAATGCCGAATTAAATGCTGAATAGAAAAAAGCTTGCTGAATCAAAATCGTCCGGACTCCTGAAAATTGGGCGGTTTGTCAATTCAGCGTGCGACAACGTCCGTACACTTTTTTAACGCTGAAACATTCGGCATCAAATAAAATCTCAAATGCTGAATTGTGAAGTTTAGCAAGCGCTGAACAAAACATTAGTATACTCAGCAGACTCGATACTCTATAAGCAGATAGGAGTTATGTCTTCGGCTGGCAGACGGCCAGTCGAAAACTTATGAAAGAACCTTGATGAAACATCCGCATGAAAGGGCGTCATGCGTCATGAAGGGCCGCAGTGCGGTTCAGTCAGACGCAGTTCACTGCACACTGCGTTCATGACGTCATGATTAAGTGTTTCCTCCGGAAAAATGTAGGCTGTGATGTCACCCGAGTATAACCTCATATTTCCATGAATTCTCAGCAGATTTTGATGGTGTAGCACTTGAAATGATCAGAATGATGTAGCGATCACTATAACGAAGTGATTAGATTGATTACACATGATAGGTCAAATATTTCATATTCTCCAATTCACATACCTTATTTTCAACGTTATTTAAGCACTATTCCATGCCAAACTTCACTTGAAATCACAAACGTTTGACAAAAGGTGATATACATAAGAAGTCGACACAAAATGGATATTTTTGACATAAATAACAAATTATAATGCTATCCCATGGCTCCACAGCCATTCTATGGCTACATATAACATCACAAAGTACTGCCAGTGGTCTAATGTACCTGTATATGGGGACCAATAACCATATCTGGTACTTTTTGAAAAAAAACACATTTTATTTTAAAAAAACGGGGTTGTTGAAAAAACACGTTTCATTTTAAAAAACGGGGTCATTGAAAAAACGTTTTTTTCCATCCCTACTTTGGGTATCAGGTCCAAAAAAATTTCGGGTTGGGTATTGGTTCCTAACAATTTGCGGGTATCATGTTTGGGTTCGGGTATTGAGGTCAGGTATCGGGTCGGGTTTTCAGGTCAAAATGTTGGGTATTGAGTAATAGAATTGTTGGGTATCGGGTAATAAAATCATCTGGTATTGGATTGAACAACAAAAATACAGCATGGTGTAGTGTATCTATCACAAGGTGCAATGACACGTGTAAATGCAGCATTTTTTCCAGAAAGGATCATCTTGCTCAAGAAAAAAGCATTACCATGGTTTGTGACATTAAACATAGCTCCATTTGTAGAGGGATACCATTACAACATTGTGGCTGAGGCCCCCAAAAATAGTGAAAATATTGAACTGTGGGAAACTTTTGTGGGTATTTTAGGGTTTTGAGTGCGGGTTCAGGTATTGAAGTTGGGTATCGGTTTCAGGGTTTGGGTAGTAGAGTCAGGTTCGGGTATCGGGTTTCAGTTCCAAAAAGTGTGCAGGTATCGGGTTCCGGGTTGGGTCAGGTTCCCAACCCTATTACATATTTACAAATTGACATTGGTTTTAGGGTTCAAACGGGATCCTGATCCCGGATCCTGTGACATTCTGGGATTTAGCAGTCCCGATCCCAATCCCGAAAATTCCGATCCTGATCCGAGAAAAATTAGTGGAAATAGAAAAAATGACATTTTTGCATGCAAAAATGTGAACAAACACCCAGCATCCATTTTATGCCAATTTTCGGCATCCAACAGTGTTTTGAGACCTTTATGAACAACTGTGGATGCCAGAACATTGGCCAAATCTCTATCCCAAGACCCCAATCCCGATCCTGAAAAAATGCCAATCCCGATCCTGCTCCCGTGACCTCAATCCCAGCCAATCCCAATCCCAAAATCTCAACAAAAACCCAACCCTGATCCAGAAAATTCCATCCTGTTTGAACCCTAATTGGTTTATGGCATTTTAATTGTCAAAGCTTCCATTTATTATGGCTACGCCATGTAATAATGAGATGAAATGTGTTAGTGTAGTAAATATATAATTTCCCGCCACAGTGCTTCCATAATGTTGAAAACAAGGTCAATATTCTATATTTTTTCAAAATTTTCCATATCGATGTTAAATATGAAAAATTAGTTGATATCCGATATTCGATACGATACATCGTCCCAACCCTAGTATTGGGGCATATGAAATATCTGAGCTATCATTTGTAATCATTCAAATCACTTCTCATAGTGATCGCCACAAAATTCTGATCATTTTTAGTGCTGAACCATCAAAATCGGTTGAGAATTTGTGGAAATGCTGTTCGGAAATTACAGCCACTAAGAAACTAACCAAACTATCCCAAATGGTTCAAACATTTTCTGTTTACACACTTTTGAAAAATGCTGAACTACAATATCTCAAGAATGAGCAGTTTAAAAAAAAAATTCTGGTCTTCATTTTTGAAGATCATGTTCATACATGCTCATAAAAAATGTTTCATGAAGATGTATGAAAAACTGGATGAGATCTGGATCATTTTACAGCAGTAGATTTTCTGCCAAATGCTGAATTGGTTTGCTGAAATGAAAGTGACCGGATACAATTTTTTCACAAGATGCTGAAATGTTGAATTCAGCATTTGACCAAAAATGCTGGAAAATGATCTAAATCCATCCGAATTTGTCCGAATTCGTACGGATGCTGAATGTCTGGACCCCAAAACGCTGGTCTAAAACCGTCCGAACAGCAATTTTTTAGTTCGCATTCGGCAAATGAAAACGTGCGTATGCCGAATATTTCGGCTTCAGTGTGCGTAGAGCCATTGTGTCAACTCGTGCAAGCCTGGTATTAAACAACAAGTTCAACAACAAAAAAGGTGTGTAAAACGTACACATTATGTATATGCTATCGCTGGGGCATGCCAAATATGCACATCTGCCCGTTAAGCACATTTGCCCGTTTTTTCACTTAACATTTTTTCAAGTGATGTTCAAATATGAGTGAAGTGAAAAAAAGTTGCGCAATGACATTAGTGAACTTTTTTCACTTCACTCATATCTGAAAATCACTTGAAAAAGTGTCAAGTGTAAAAACGGGCAAATGTGCGTAACGGGCAGATGTGCGTATTAGTACACCCTCGCTATCGCTAACATATGTAAACATTTCTTTTTGTATTTTCAACGATCTTTTTGTAGATGTTGTAGCATATTTTTCACCCAGAGGGAAAGTTATTTTTCCGTTAGAGTTTTTGAGGGGGGCCATTCAAGGGGGAGTTTTTCAACGTGGGGCTTATTCAAAGATATACGGTATACAAACATCGAAAAACAAACCGATTTTAAAAAGCACACGAATGAACACTTTCACGCTCAAAGTGCCAAAATTCCCTAAACACCCCCCCCCCACCACTCAACTACTCCAAAGTCCAACACGTCCCCCTAGGACATCTCAAGTGTGGTGGAGCGCGCCAAGGCTGCGGGCGTGCGCGCGTGCCTGGTCAACACCGAGCGCACCGTCGAGTGGCCCAGGGTGGTCCAGTTGAGGCGGATGTTTGGTGAATTTGTGGCTTCCTGTGTTGGGGTCCACCCTGTGCAGGTGTGTCTGATGTGATGTTTATGCGGCTGGGGGTAGGGTTGGCCGATGTTTTTTTTAAACGTTTTTAAAAAAAAACGTTTTTTTTTTAAAAACATGACGTCCGAAATGTTTAAAAAAAAAAAAAACATTGGCCGAAATTTTTAGTACTAAGCACTGGGTATTTTGCAAAATTTTTGGGCGCAAGCGCGCAATTTCACACACAAATTGACATTGGTGGTTGTTTTCATTGGTTTTGTTGCATTTTTAGTATCAAAACATCCATTTCTATGTGCTACCATGGGTGAATAAGCCGACATATGTTGCTGTAATATATAATATTGAGGTAATGTGCTTCCATGTACCTCCACAGTGTGTAACTTCACTCCCAAAGTAACAACCTCCTTTTATAACCTTGTTTGATCACCATTCCGTGCCAAACTTTACCTGAAGTCACGAACATTCAACTATAAGGCGATATACGAATGATATGTCGACGAAAAATGGATATTTTTGACACAAATCACCACTTATAATGCTATCCCATGGCTCCACAGCCATTATATGGTCATATTTAACATCACAGAGTATTGCCAGTGTCTGATATACCTATATATGTTGACACTAGGTCATATCTGGGAGCTTTAAAAAAAAACGTTTTTTTTTAAACGTTTTTTTATTTTTAAACATCGAGTTAAAAAAAAACGTTTTTTTTCCAACCCTAGCTGGGGGTGTAACTTTCTTGATGGGCGGGTGTGATTGGGAAGGGAGATTGGGTCTGAAAGGAATTCTCTGTTCGTTGTTATATTTATGGATTTAAGAGTGGTGTAAATATGGATAAAATTGGATCGTGAATCTCGACAGCGTGCTTTTGCGGTCTTGAGCCCGAAAAAGAAATCCCGCGAATTTTTTTTACAAATTTCCCGATTTTTTCAACGAGTAAAAATTCTGGATATTACTCTATTTTCCCTTCTAAACGTCTAAAGTACACTGGCCGCTTCTGTCTGTAAAAACGATCCATATTCGATCATTTTGCATATTTTAACAAAAAATTGCCCCCATTTTGGCAGTGGGATGATCAACAAGATGGAGGACGACTGTACCGCAGCGTGTGCGCTCCCGATTTGCAACATTTGGAGAATATTGTATCTCAGAATGTACAGTCAATAATTGCACTGGGCGAGGTATTGACCTATGCTTGTTTATTGATTTTTGATAGGTGTTTTTGTTCTGCATAGAAGGCGCTGGTTGACCGCCAGTCAAGTTCACAATGTGCGTTGAAAAATTCAGTTGACAGGAATTTTTCTTTCTCAGTTTCACTTTCATTTTTCCCTTCACTAGTCAACGGAGACAAAACCTTTCGATGAACAAAATTGTATACAAAATTTTTCAGTTGACGGCGGTCTTCATTTAAGTTGACCGGCGCGCAACCAGTATCCGTACCGAAAAAGTGTAAAAGGATACCCATGTAAATGTGTTTTTCAGACGGGACTGGACTTTACGCCCAGATACATTCATGATAAGGATAAAGATAAAGAAGGACAACGGGATGCCCTGGGTAAACATATTGAATTGGGAAGAAAATACGACCTCCCACTGTGAGTTTGTACTGGTGCCAGTTCCGCAAATTGAGAAGTGAGAAGTAAAATGGCAAAGGTGAAGTGAAATGGCTAGTAAATTTGCAAAAGCGAGGTAAAAAAGAAGTACCTAATTTCTCTTCGCTTTTGCCATTTTATTTCGCATTTGCCATTTTAATTTGCATTTGCCATTTTACTTCTCAATTCGCTGAACTGGCCCCTGTTTTGGTCCGAATCGCAAAATATCCACATACAGACAATGCTTATACATATTTATATTGTGATTGGTGGGAGGGGGGTACCCAAGGACGTACGCAGGGGGGGCGGGGGGGGGGGGCAATTGTGGGCACTTTGAAAAAAAAATTTGCCCACAAACGCGCAAATGATCACCCCATTCTCTAATATGTATTTTAGGTTTCAAATGGCATTACTAAGATGTCCAACAGTGCCAAAAGTGGTCCTAGTACCATATATATAGGTAGGTATAAATAGATACCAATACCAACGCCAATACTGCCATCGCGCTGGCGCCTACAAATGGCGCCAGCGCCATGGCTTCATTATTTTACTATCGGGCCAAATTTTAGGGGGGGGGTGGCGCCGCCCCCCCCCGTTCGCCGGGCTCCGTATACAATCCGCCCCCCGCTCAAAAATCCTGCGTACGTCCCTCGGGGTACCCCCACTAAACCCCTGCCAACAGGCATATTCTCTGAACCCCGGCATCTAAAAAACGACAAAAATCTACCACAAACGGCAGAATATGTCACTCGCGGTCGAGCGGCAAGCCCGTGATCGAGTACCTGTTGCAGAACGGCGCCACCCGGGTGCTGTTGCACGCGTTCGACGGAAATGCAAAGTCGGCCAAGCCGGGAATTGAGGCCGGATTTTACTTTTCTATACCACCCAGTGCTATTCATAGTGATCAGGTTGTTTTGGCCATTTTTCGTCGTGTGGAGTTTTGAACGTCATTGTGAACTATTTTCAGAAAGTATCATTCAATTTTTAGTTATTTATAAGAGTATAGACTCATAAAAGTATGCAGATGGTAGGGATGGCAAGCGCTTTTTTTCAAGCGCTTTTTTTAAAAAAACGCCGCTTTATTTTTTAAAAAAGCGCAAGGGTCCCAGCGCTTTTTTTTAAAAAAAAGCGCTGGCAAAATTTTTAGTACTCATGCACTAGGTATTTTGCAAATTTTTTTGCGCGCAAGCGCATAATTTCACATGCAAATTGCCATTGGTGGTTGTTTTCATTGGTTTTGTAGCATTTTAGTGGCATTGCTTCTATTCCTGCATGGTATCATGTAATAATAAGTTGAGGAGATATGTCAGTGTAAAATAGTAAATAATATCCAGCCAATGTGCTTCCACTTTTCTACAGTGTGAAACATCACTGTCATGTATTAGCCATCTTTTATAGCCAAATTGAAGCACTATTCCATGCCTAACTTCACTTGCAGTCAAGAAACATTCAAAAACATCGATATACATAATTAGTTGACATAAAATTGGAATTTTTTGGCAGAAATCAGCACTTATAATGCTATCAGATGATTACATCGCCATTATATGGTTATATATCATCACAAGTACTGCCACTTGTCTGATATCTGTATATATTGACTCAGTACCATATTTGGGAGCTTTTTAGGTAACGTCTTGACAATTTTTGAAAAAACGCGAAAAAAGCAAAAAAGCGGGGCCGTTAAAAAAAGCGCTTTTTTCCATCCCTAGCAGATGGTATGAACCCTGTTCTAACGTAACACAGTCGTTGTTTTAACCTGTGTTCTGCATTGCCTGGATAACAAACCGTAGCTTCTGTCATTTACGGTCCATTAACACTCAATTTTTGTGGGGGGAGATATTCCGTGGGGGTCTATTAATTCATAGTGGTCATTTGGAGGGGGGGGGGGGGGGGGTTCGAGGAAATACGGTGTAAAGCTGGAAAAATATAAAATTTTATTAGAAAAAGATAGGTAGATGTCCCACAATTTTCTGAATTTAAACTTTGATTGCCTGTTGATCACAGAAAAAATCGTTGATCAAGGCGGTGCCCTTGGAGCAGCTCATGTTGGAGACTGATTCGCCTGTGCTCGGCCCCGACAAAGAGGTAGGTCCGGGGCCAGTTCCAATTTGTGACAAATACAGATACGTGTAAAATGAATGTCCACGGAAAGATTTTTTATAAAAAAAAACAATAGCGAATTTTGATAACCTTGTTTGAATTTTTGTCACTTAACAGGATAACTTAACACTTTTAGGGTGTGGTATTGGATCAAGTTCTCCTACTTTTCTATTTTCTCGTATTTTTTCTGTCAATTTTTCATCGCAGAAACGAAACGAGCCAGCCAACATCACTTACAGCGCCAAATTGATTTCTGATTTGAAAGGCATAACTGTTGACGAAGTTGTACAGATAACTACAGCCAATGCATTGAGATTGTTCCCGAAGTTGAAATTGTTGTGCAAAGTTTGAATTTTATGATTTTTATATCGAAACAGTTGAAAGTGAAAAAGTACTAGCACTGGTACGAGATTTGGTTGCCCGACTTATTTTGGAAACTTGATTTTTGTTATAAAAATCACATGCTGCCTTTTTCGATTTGATTCTGGGGTCAATTCCGCTAGTGAACAAGCCACTTTTCACTTTTCTTGTCACTTGTCAACATGCGAATTTATCACCTAGGCAAAGTATAATTTCGCATATACTGGCAGGACCGTGTGCTTTGCCCATAACCTTACCATAATTTGTTGAATAAAGTCGTGTCATAAATTCCGTGTTCAATAGTAAACTAGGTATCCCGCTTTTTGGTGCATCGTATTAATGACATTCGGTAGACATCGGCCCAAAGTGTGCGTGCATAAAACACAATGAATCGGGATGGCCGAAATAACCTGTCTGGCCAATAAAGGCTCCACACACACTTGACACTCCACTTGACAATGAACGAAAAAAAATATCAACTGGTTCCGATCACATGTCAAAACTTGCTGACGAACGATGTTCAAATGGCGAGGGCTCCGTGCTCATCTAAACTCGGTGCGCATCTAAACTCTGTGCCCATGTAGACCCGGTGCTCATCTAGACTCGGTGCGCATGTAGAGCCACCTAGATGGGCACCGGGTAACATGCACACCGGGTTTACATGCGCACCGGGTTGTAGCGCTAGATGGGCACCGGACCGGTTGCCAGCGGGAATCGTCACATCACGGGCGGGGCGGCAAACACAAAATGACACAAAACACTATACCATTATTTGCCTTTGTGTTTGCTACCCAGTGCAGCGTCAGGGGTAGTGATGTAAAAAGCACCTGAGTTTTGACGCCAAATAGCAAAAGCGTCATGGCGCTTTTCCTATGTGCGACACCAGGAGCCAGTTCCGCAAGTGGAAAAATTAAGAGTTAAAACTTAAGAGTTGAGTAAAATGACAAATGACAAGTTATGCGTAAAGTTAAGAGTTGAGTAAAACGACAAATGATTTTACTCAGCTCTTAACTTTTTACTTTACTCTTAACTTATCATCTATCATTTTAGTCAACTCTTAAGTTTTAACTCTTAACTTTTCCACTTGCGGAACCGGCACCTGGTGGCAGTCCCAAGCCCTGTAAAGTGTAAAGTAAAGTGTCAAATGTAAAGTCAAGTGCAAAGTAAACTGTCAATTGTCATGCAAAGTTCAGTAAAAAATCTTTTCTTTTTTGTTTTAATTGACACTTTACTTTGCATTTGACTTTACATTTGACACTTTACTTTACACGTTTCAGGGCTTGGGACTGCCCCCAGGCGTCAATGGCACCAGATGATTTTAACGTCAAGCGCCATGGCGCTTTTACAGACTGTGGCGCCAAGCGCCAATGGCGCCAGAGGACTATAGCGCAATGCGCCAATAGCGCAAGTGCCGAAAATTTCATAAAATTTGTCTACATGATTAGCAGTGTATGCAAATATCTCAATCTACATTAACACCTTGTATTCAAATGACAGGGTCTTTTACTTGACAGTTGAGATTTTACAGGGTCCTTAAATATATTACAGATATTTCCTGCGCATCTGCCAGTGGCGGTATGACGCAGCACAGTCAGGCACTGTGTGACCGGTGGGGGCTTGTACATTGTACGGTGCGTCTGTATGGTGCGCATGTAGACCCCATGCTTAAAAACCCAGTGCCCATGTAGACCGGTGCGCATGTACGGTTGAACAGCATGCGCACCGGGTCTACATAGGCACCGAATAGAAATACATGGGCACCGAGCCTACATGCGCACTGAGTTTAGATGCGCAGAGGCACAGACCCGTTCGAATGCCTCATGCTGCAAATGAAGCAGTGCTGTTGAAAACAATATTGCACTATGTGCAATGTACATAGGCGGCGTGAAGTATATGTGTATGCAATAATGCGTAGTGTTACCCGTCAGCAAGCTTTGAATTGGGATCGGAACCAGTTGACATTTGGTGTCGTCAACTACCTAGTGTGCGTAGGGTCAAAAGTCTCAAGATCTCTGCCCATAACAATAAATCACCCTGCAATAAATTCACCTATCTACTCTTACTTGAGTCATCAGCGTGCATTTCCACCTCTGGATTATCATCCTGGGGACCATTCTCAACATCAGTTTCTGGCGTGGATGTAAGCAGTTGGAATTGCTGCGAGGGTGCAAGTTCCATGTTGATTTAATTTGTCCAGTACCACGGGTGTCAACTGATTTATATGTCAACGCAGGATTTAGTTGACGGGTAGCGGGACACGTGCACATGCTTCAATGCCGAAAAGACATTCATAAACACCTTCCCGGACAAGTTCACCACCCATTTTTTTATTTCACTTCATATGTAATATCTCCATCTATGGGGGTGTTATAAAGCTGAAACTTTGAATATACAAGGTTGTAACACCCCCCCAACTTTGCTTCAATGGGGGGAGGTGGGGCGACTCACTACAGGGTGGGTTGCCCTATATGCAACAATTTTTTTTTGATTTTTTGGTGTCCCAAATAAGTTCACCACCCACTTGATTAGCTACACTTCAAGGGTCATATGATTATCTCCAGCTGTGAGCCTGGTCTAAAGCTGAAATTTGGGGGATGTCTTGCCAACAACCCCCCTTACAATACACCAGTGGGGGTGCCTGCCAGCGACTCACTATGGTATGCGTTGCTGCATGTACAGTGGTTCATTTTTTCAAAACAACCGAAGCGTCCCAAACAAGTTTGACACCCAGCTGCATTATAAAAAATGTTGTGAGAACATATCTAATATAAAATTGAGTCAGATTCGAACCCTAGTTGTGCTAGTTAAATTTTTTTCAGTAGGGCACCCACCCCATCCCAAAAACAGCAGACCGAAAATTTCACTTTAAACCAATTTTTTGTTTCACACTTAAAAAGTTGCTTTACAAAGTTCACTAGGGAAGGGTCCAAGGTTCAAAGTTACTTCAACAACATGACCTCTAAAATGCTTCCATAAAGAAATTTATTTGGGGTGAATATTATGATGTCATAATCACAACATTACAGGAACAAAATGTGACAAAATTTTCACTTTTTCATTCACCCCAAATAAATTTTGTTATGCATGCATTTTAGAGGTTATGTTGTTTACACAACTTTGAACCTTAGACCCTCCCCTAGTGAACTTTGTAAACCAACTTCTTAAGTATGAAACAAAAAATTGGTTTAAAGTGAAATTTTCAGTCTGCCATTTATGAGACAGGGTGGGTGCCCTACTGAAAACTTTTTAATGAGCAGAACTAAGGTTCAAGTCTGATTCAATTTTATATCAGGTTTGTTCTCACAACACTTTTTCATAATGCAGTTGGGAGGCGAACTTGTTTGGGAGACTTGAGTTGTTTGTAAAAAATGAACAACTAGGGCTCAAACTTGACTCGACTCGACTCGACTCGTGACTCGAGAGTAAAATTGGGTACCAACTCGATTTGGCCGACTCGACCGGAAAAATATGGCCCTGACTTGAGACTCGAGGTTTTTGCCTGACTCGACTCAAAATTTTGGCAAATTTCGAGTCAGGGTTCTGATTGAATAATGTCAAAAATTTAAATTTTGATATAAATTGTTTTTGACATATTTTTTACAAATTTTGCACACAAGTGATATATATTTACCAGATGCATGATATATCATAGATTGGCTTGGCATATGCATTGAATGATGTTAAACTCAAGTTTCTTTTTGCCAATCATGCCATGTTGTGGTGCCTATGATGTAGCCAGTGTAATGGCATGAACACATTGGTCTAGGTAAAATTTGTGTGTGTGGTAAGCGAGCCACCACCATTCATTCACCATTACAGAGGGTAAACAAATTTTTGTTTTCAAAAATACCTGATAAATCCCAGGTTGTAGCTGATAATTTACATAAGGGAAGTTGCTTTCCAACCATTGCCATTGGCTTTACATGTAATTTGCCAGGTGGTTTGCAGATGGCATTTTTCAGTGGTTTTTCTGTTTTTTTGATAAAAACCAGATCATTAAAAGATATTGTATTTCCATCAGTATGCTGGTATTATTTTTGCAACTTTATTTGTGGCAACATCAGGGAACTGAACATGTAAGTGATATTTTCACTTTATTTTGATAGTAAAATAAACTGTTGGCATTTAGACTTCATTAAGTGTGTGTGAAAACATTGGTAGAGAAACCAGTATCTAAAATTTCTGCAAGGGTCATACCAAAAAGTAATGCATCCGACTCGACTTGAGTTTTTTTGCCTGACTCGACTCGATTTTTCACTGACTCCCAGAACTCGACTCGCCGACTTGACCGGAAAAATTTCCGGACATGCATGGGTATAATCTTTTATTGAACACATGACACTAGCTATATAAAATTTTGTGGTAGTGATATGCTTAATTTACTGTAGATCGGTACTTTTATAGGCACAATCGGAAAACTTTTATGCAGATCAGTACTTTTAAAAGCACAAATTGTACATCGGTACTTTATGAAAGCACAAATACTTGTATTTAATGTACATCGGCACTTTTAAAAGCACATTTTTAAAAAACGCATTTTTATGGTAGAACGGTACTTTTTGAAGTACTAAATGTAGATCCGTACATTCAGAAGCACAAATCTCTGAATTTAATGCACATGGGCACTTTCAAAACATGCACATTCTGTAAAAGCACATTGTATCGGTTATTTAAGAACTGCATTTATATAGTGCAATTGAATATTTTAAAGAAAATTTACGTTGTAAATTTCAATATACCGTATATCCTCGAATAACTCCCCCCTCGAATAACCCCTCCCTCTTGAATAAGTCCCCCCTCTGGGTGAAAAATATGCTATAAAATTTACAAAAATGATCGATGAAAATACAAAAGAATGTTAAGGTATGGCAGCGACAGCAGATACATGACGTGTACGCTGTCTATAAACACCTTTTTGTTGTTGTTGAACTGTTAAATACATAGATTACATGAGCTGACAGAATGCATTCATACGATGAATTCAGTCAAGTTTCTGAGGAAAAAAAACTCCCTCCCTTGAATCACTCCTCCCCCTTGAATAAGTCCCCCCTCAAAAACTCTGACGTAAAAATAACTTCCCTGGGGTCTTATTCGAGGATATACGGTAATGAAGATAATTTGTACCTTGAAAATTCAAAATTTGCATGTGCAAATAGACGTGTTTATAGCAAATTAACATTTCGATTTTGCACCTGTAAAATGAATATTTTTTTGCAAATCAAAATTTCGATTTGCACATGTAAAATGAATTTTTTTGCAAATCTAGATTTTGATTTGCATAAATTGAAATTTCAATTTAGATATGCAAATAGATTTTGTCAAAGACTAATCTGTCAAAGATCTGTAATAGACGAAAAAACTCGTCATTTTACATGTGCAAAACGAAATTTCGATTTGCTAAAATATGTCTATTTGCACGAGCAAATCAAAAATTTGATTTGACATAAATTTTATCTTTATTGAAATTCAAAATATTTTTTTTTAAATAATATTCATTTGGCACATGAAAATTGAATTTTCGATTTGCAAGTATATAAAGATATTATCACTTATCGATTCAAGTTCATCATATTTTTCTCCAATCAGTGCTTCTAAAAGTACTTATTTACAGCAAAAAATTCTAAAATTTGTGCAAATGAATGTACCAATCCACATGCAGATCGGTACATTCAAAAATACTGTTTTGGTTCAATTTTGATGAAAAACATACTTTTTTTAAGATGTGCTTCTAAAAGTACTGATCTACAGCGCTGAAAAATAAAAATTTTAAATTTGTGCAAATAAAAGTACCGATCTACATGCAGATCGGTACTTTCAGAATTACATTAAAAAATTGTGCATTCAAAAGTACTGATCTAACATCAGTACTTTCAGAAGCACAAATTCAATTCATTGTAGATCGGCACTTTTATCCATACAAAAAAAAAAAAAAAAAAAAAAAATCTACAACATGACAACCATAAACAAAACACTAGCTGAACTACACAAAAAATATGTAATCACGCCAATAGACAAAGCTGCAGCCACGTACGCATTCATATGCAAAAAATACTACCTACAGGTAATTGCCAAAGAACTGGGTATAAACAAAAATGATTTCACAAACAGTGGGAACATCACATACAAATTAATGGGAACAGAAACTACGGTCGCCCCAGACATCAACAAATACCTAAAAGAAAAAACAGAGGAATACAACGGGGAAATGGACCGATACAACGAAACTTTCCCGGTAATTTATGCTACACCGAAGTTCCACAAAAACCCAATAAAATTCAGATACATTGCTGGAAGCAAATGCTTGAACATAAACAGCTTAGCATGGGATCTGCACAAAATCCTCCAATACCTAACACAACGACTGGAAACGTACTGCAAAATAATCACAAAACGCAACGGTACAAACAGGTACTGGCTCTGCAAAAACAGTGCCGAAGTCGCACAAAGCCTACAACAACAACAAAAAATACACTCAATACACACTTACGACTTCGCGAACATGTTCACCACCCTACCCCACCACCTAATAAAAACGCACATTGACTTCCTGCTAGATTTAGTCATTCGGAACAACAGTTTCAGAGTTTACAAAAATAAAGCCATACAAAACACCACTAACAACCCCGGTAAAATACTATCGGTCCAAAAAACATCAAAACTGCTGGAACTGGTGCTAAGCAATACCTACATAAAATTCTGTGGAACTATTTACAGACAGACACTTGGCATACCCATGGGCGGAAGCGCATCAAGCGACATTGCCAATCTGACGTTAGCTGGCATGGAATACAGGTACCTGGGCAACAAATGCAACAACATCTGCGCCCGTACGCTACACAGAACCAAAAGATATGTTGATGACATCTTGGTAATCAACAAGAAAAACTTCGGCGCGATGTGCACCGAAATCTATGGCACAGACCTAACTCTTGAACCTGATACCTCCGAGAACGGGTCGAGGGTACACTTCCTCGACTTGGACATCCACATCGTTGCCAATCGCCCGAAGTTCAACCTATGGAATAAAACAGATGATTACAAATTCAACATAGTAAAAAATACCCACGTCTCTAGCAATGTACAAACACAGCTAGGATACAACACCCTGTATGCCCAAGCAAAACGCTACCTAGAAATTTGCAGCGACTTGTCAGACGGTACAAGACGGATAATGGACCTTATGACCAATTTGCATAACATGGACTTTCCCATAGAACCAATGAACACTACACTTATGAAGCTCGTGATAAATTACCCTCACCTAACCACGAAACACAACCTATGCACACACGTCGACGTTATGAAATGGATTTTTTTGATAAAAAAATCTATCACATCATTAGCTCTGACCCGCTAGTACCGGAAAGTGGACCCACATTATAACCCCAACCCACACCATCCTCACACATTTCCCCAGAAATGTGCAAATTAACAATTCCACCATTTATTTCCAACTAATTCCGGTACTGCAAATCAACCCACCCATCGAATATCGATAAAAATCAAAAAACAACGCAACAAAGAGACTTAGCCGATACATATCTACCCACACGCAACTCACGCACTCGAAATTCACGCAACAGACGGCTCGCACGGGAAATAGATCCATCCGTCGATATCAGGCTAATCCAGCAGATCAAAGGAAGCCGCCTCCGCTGAGCTGCGCAAAAAAACGAAAAACGATTATACATAGGCACGCGCCAGAGTATAAATACGGAGCGATCACACAGACACCGTCATACGGACAGCATCGCATCGAAACTTAGCTCATTTCCGATCATGGCACCTCCGAAACGCTTCAACGGCGCGGGCCCCAAGCAGCACCGACCGAACGGCGCCAACGGCCAGCAGACGCAGCCCCACGGCGACGAACCTGCACAGAAGAAGTGCAAACGCTACCCCAACGGTGTAGAGGTAAATTTTCGAGCCAGTGGCTCACCGGTTATAGAGAATAGTGTCTTTCTTTTTCGACACCTTACATTCCTCAGTGAACAGCCATCTTGAGTTTTTCTTTTTTCGTGATACGCAAGTTTAGGATACTGACAAACATTTCAAAGTAAATTAGCTGGTAAAACGCTAATTCCGGCGCGAGGTTCTGGTCAGCGAGATTTCCAAACCTTTTTCAGCAACTTTTTACATGTGTTTGAACAATGACCAGGCGATAAAAGCTCGCCCACCAGCAAATGCTAAAAATATCAAAAACAGCACAAAAGCACACCCTTCATATAGGGCGACCCACCCTGTAGTGAGTCGCCGCACCTTCCCCCATTGATTCGGAGTAGCAGGGTGTTAGGACTATATACCCACCAAATATTTGCTTTATACAACTCCCATAGCCAGAGATATTGCATCTGAAGTGAAATAAAAAAATGGGTGGTGAACTTGTTCGGGAAGTTGTTTTTTTGCATTTATTTGAGCATCGCTCCGGGACCCGTTTACTAAAATTTAAATAGAAGCCAGCAGGCCGAGTTGACACCCATGTCATGGGGTATAGGGCCGATTCCGCAAGTTGACAAGTCACATGAAAAGTGGAAAGTGAAGTTGAAAGTGGCAGGAGTTAAGTAACAATTGAATGGGATCGGACCTCGTATGTACCATTGGCCCGAACCCAATTTTCCGGTTACGTATTATACGAGAAAAGTCAAAGACGCAGGATTTCCTTCTGCGTCGCCGATCATGACCACTGAATGCAATTAAGCGACCGGAAATGCTTGTATGTCGACACATGCATGTCAACTGGTCTGTGTAAACTCAGATTTCCCCTTCATGCGTCGTAGAGCGATGTTCGAAATTTTGGCTAGCGGCCAAGATTCGCTAGTTTGGCTTGCTGCTAATGGTACATACGTGTAGTATTCCATTGGCGCACCGCACGCTCAAAATTTTCAAGTGCAGTTCGAACGTTTTTGAGTTCCACCAAGGCAGAACTCAAAACATTCGAACGGAGTCCGGACGAATTCGTACACTTTTCGCTGATTTGCGTGTCATAACATTTCCACGCAGCAAGTTTCAAAATGATTGGGACACTTTCAATTCAGCCCTTGACTTTCAATTCCACCCATTAGAGAAGGTTGTTGTGAGAAACACATCTCACTTATCTTGCCAAATATATTTGTGAAAAAAATTTTATAGGTAGATCTAGGCTTTGTCTTCAAAAATGAATAGAGAAATTTTTTAGTAATATCAACTTGTTTAAAAGATATTGAAGTTCACCGTATGGCATATTTGTGTAATCCGAAACTGAATTCCACCCTCTAGAAAGTGTCCCAATGTTTTCTTGCCTAGATGGCACACCGCACACTCAAAAGAGTGCGGACGTTGTTCAAACACTTTGCGCTTTCTGCCTTTTCCGAATTAATTCGGCCCATGCACAATTCTGCCATGAGTAAAAAAAGTGCGGACGTTGTTCAAACGCATTGCGCTTTCCGCCTTTTCCGAATTAATTCCGCCCGTGCACAATTCGAGGCAATTCCGCCGTCGAAAAAGTGTTTGAACGTTTCATGTGCGGAATTGAAATCGAGGGCGGTTCGGACGTTTTTGAATTCCACCCCCGATTTTAATTCCGCCCTTTTGAATTACACCCTTGAAAAAGAGTTCGAACTGCAACTGAAAATTTGAGTGTGCCATGCAACAATGAATGTGCATATAGTGAATACCATATTTCTTCTAATAGAAGGGCATACTTCCAATAGAACAGCACCTCCAATAGAACGGCAGGTTTTGGCACGTTTTGCACTCACGAAAACAATAGAACGGCAGCCTCGAATAGAACGACAGGAAAACATTACGTTGGATGGCATTCAAATATTGACATTAAACTACAAATGAGGCGTCTACTTCTTAAAGTCGACAAGTCCAAAATATGAAAATTTCGAGTTAGGCCCGGAAACGTCATCTGGCGATACTTCCGCACATTTTTTATCATTTTCCATAAATTTTTCAACCTCACATGCCCATATGGCAAAGTGCCAAATTTGACATTTTTGGGAAAAATGCAAAAATTTCGGGCAAGAAGTCGACAAGTCCACCCTTCGCCTTCATTTTTTATGGTAAAAAAGCAAGAAATGTGATAAGTCCGTCATGGACAGCTACTTCTAAAAGTCGACAAGTCCATAAATTGCCCATAAGGCAGGCGCAACCTGGGCGGGAACAAAAATGTTCGCGAGTGCAAGAAGTTGACAAGTCCGTTTCCATCCCAAAAACAGTTTTGCTCTGACCGAATGGGAATTTATGGACACCCCATTTTTCACATATAGGTTGAGAGCAGGGGCTGAAAATGTGACACTTTATTGTCAACATATGGAACTTAATAAAAAGCATGAGAGAGCCAAATTGGACATGCACAAATAACATTTTGTGGACTTGTCGACTTTTAGAAGTAGAGGCCTAAAATAGATGCTCAGATATTAAAATGCTGCTAAAGTTCCATTCAAAATAAAACAGTGCTCAAATGAGAAATCTGAAAAAATGGTGAAAAGATAGAACGGCAGCCTCCAATAGAACGGCACCTCCAATCGGATGGCAGGTAAAAAAGTTGACGAACAAATAGAACGGCGCTCTTCTATTAGAAGAAATATGGTATCTGCCACTTATATGTAAACTTATTGCTAATTAAACAGTTTTTTTGTTACTTGTCCGTTTGAGGTATTGGCCTCTGGTTAAACTGATATTCTTTGTTTTGCCTTCACTGTGATTTCAAAACTTGGACTTTCCAAAAATACATAGGATTTTGTAGTTTCCAAGTTTAAACGTCGCAAATCACCAACGCTTGTGGGCATTTCAACAGTTTTGTAAATGCTGAAAAAATTCAAGGCATTTTCTAGGGTCAAACATTTGCAGATGTGTTGTTTTAGCATATCAAAGTTTGCATTAAAAGCCACTCGAACGCTAGAAACAAATTTTTAATTTGCTTTACAGAAATTTAAAACATTCAATTAAAATACAACAACAATTACAACCTTGTGTGCTATTTTTCTCTGTCGTTGACGTTGGTGCGTATGATACATTTGCATAACGCCCAGGTAAATGCAGTACATCTGGACCAAAACCGTTATAATTACCAGCGTAATTAACAGCCATCTACATATGAGGGGGGGGGGTATTATTTAAGTGTGACGGTTGTTGTCGCAAAAAAATTGAGATGGGGCTCACTTTAATGATTCCACTGGCCATTCTGGCCGGTCCATTCGAATTTTTTTAAAATAATTTTACCTCTTTGTGGAATTTTGGTAGCTTTCCATTCTTTTCAAGTTTTCGTGGTGGAAGTTCGTGGAGACTTTTACTTTCTCATTTTACGTGTTTTTTTTCTGATTGGCAAGGTTTATATCGTGGAGTTACATCGCACAAATGTGATTGGCTTCTTGCCAGCTTATCAGTTTGGCCTATTTTCATTCGGCTCCGCCTTAATCTAAACAATTTTTGTAATCCTTACTTTTTCACAGTGGACGTTCCTCAGGAAATCAAAGTGATAAATCAAAAAAGAAAAACGGTCAAAAATCTCAGCTGCCGACAACAAAAGGATCCACGAAAATGTTCCTATTTTCGTGGTCTAAACACGCATGGCTGCATCTGGCCATACTCATTGGAAGCGCCGCTTATCTGTACTCCAGGTTCGCAATCTAACTTGCCCGATAATTTCTGTCGCGTGTTGGGTTGGAATGAGACCGCATTGCTGTCTAATCAGGTGCCAGTCCCGGGCAAACAATTTCTCAGTGTTCGTTTACTAATTGGCTTAGGTCCAAGTGACACTCGTACCTCCTTCCAGAGAATGAGCGTGTCACCAAAACACTCAGACCTAAGCCTAAGCAAACCGTACCTAAGCCTAAGCAGAGCCTAAAATATTGTAAAAATATTACAAATGTGTATGTAAAGCATATCCAAACCAAATAAATGCGAAGTACAAACCGTATCCAAATCAATAATCCCAATCGAATTTTTTGCACATTATCAAAAAAGTTGCAAAAAGAATGCCTATGAATTGAATCACCCAGTCCGAGACCCTGTAAAACGCCCTGTAAAGTGTAAAATGTCATGCAAAGTGTCTAAAGTCGTGGAAAATGCCCTGCAAAATGGCAACCGGTAGCCATTTTGCAGAGCATTTTCCATGACGTTTGACACTTTGCATGACATTTTACACTTTACATGGTCTGGGACTGCCCCCCCCGGACCACTGAAGAATTCCGAAACTGGTCGATCTGGGCCGGGACCGGAGTTTTTTATGGATACCAACTGAGGCATCGGGACCGACTTCCATCCCGGAAATTTTCCAAAGAAGATACCGTGACGGTTGTCTGACCCGTTTTGAACACTTATATGAACCCAAGCTATTGTTCAAATCTATAAGACCCCCTGCATGGCAACCAGGTGCCAATCACAGACCCTGTAAAATGTCAAACGTAGGGATGGCCGAAAAGGTTTTTTTTCAACGTCAAGGTTTAAAAAACTACGTTTTTTCAAAAAAAAGGATTTTATTTTAAAATAAAACCGTTTTTTTCAGAAGCTCCCACATATGGTCATGAGTCAACATATACAGGTAAATCAGACAGGTGACAGTACTTTGAGATGTTATATATAGCCATAGAATGGCTGTGGAGCCATGGGATATCATTATAAGTAGTGATTTCTGTCAAAAATATCCGTTTTATGTCGACTTATCATGTATATCGGCTTTTGTCAAACATTCGTCACTTAAAGTGCAGTAGGCTATTGAACAGTGTTTAAATCAAGTTACAATAGAAGGCTAATCTATTAACAGTGATTTTTCACACTGTACAAGTATATGGAGGCACTTTGAATGGGTATTCTACACTACGCTAACATATCACGGCTTATTATGACACAATAGCATGGACAAATGGAAGCAAATGGACAATTAAAAAAACGGTTTCGATGGTCGGGTTCTTTTTAAAAATAAAACGTTTTTTATAAAAAAACCTTTGAAAAAAGCCCTTGGCCATCCCTAGTCAAATGTCATGCAAAGTGTCAAAAGTCATGGAAAATGATTCGGTTGCCATTTGCAGGGCATTTTCCATGACTTTTGACACTTTGCATGACATTTGACATCTCACAGGGCTTTTTACAGGGTCCGGGAGTGCCCCCAGTTGACACCCAGTATGTGTAAGGCCTTTAGCGCACCCCAATCGCAGGTACATGCGGTCGCGCAAAAGTCAATCGTTCACCGATGAAATGGCAGTGGTGGAAGCGTGGAGCCGCATCATAGAACTGCCGCCGATGCAGTTCAAAAAGATTGTTGTCGGGTCGGTGCGATTTTTACTGTGAACTGTTGTGACCAGTATTTACATTCATAGCGGTGTTCAGGGACGTGTCCAGGGTTTTTGAGCGGGGGCTGCTTGCTCAGGCCCCCCTAAAGTTTTTCTATATATAGGGGCGGGAATGCGTTTTGGCGCTAGCGCCATACAAAGACGCCACGCCATGGCGCTATTGGCGTTGGCGCCAGCGCCAGGAACCGCTCCATATGTATGTACGTAAAAATGCATACATATATAGCGAAATTCGCAAAAATGTGTTCATTTCCAAGGATGGGGAAGAAATTGCGCGAACACATCAAAAAATATATAGGAAGTTGCATTTTCCGGGACTTTTTAGGTCTCACCCCGGGAGGGGGGGGGCTGCAGCCCCGCCCCCCCCCCCTGGATACGTCCTTGGTGGTCTTTGTTGTTTTGATTCATAAATGTGAATTATGTTTATAAATATTGCGCGGCAAATGCGCGCCTTTCCTGGTATCTTTTGTGTCTCGCTCAGGGGGGGGGGCTTGAATTGACAGATACTGAGAAAAATGTAATGCCATGACTAGGGTTGGCCGATGTTTTTTTTAAACGTTTTTAAAAAAAAACGTTTTTTTTTAAAAACATGACGTCCGAAATGTTTTTTTTTTTTAAAAAACATCGGCCAAAATTTTTAGTACTAAGCACTAGGTATTTTGCAAAATTTTTGCGCGCAAGCGCGCAATTTCACACACAAATTGACATTGGTGGTTGTTTTCATTGGTTTTGTTGCATTTTTAGTATCAAAACATCCATTTCTATGTGCTACCATGGGTGAATAAGCCGACATATGTTGCTGTAATATATAATATTGAGGTAATGTGCTTCCATGTACCTCCACAGTGTGTAACTTCACTCCCAAAGTAACAACCTCCTTTTATAACCTTGTTTGATCACCATTCCGTGCCAAACTTTACCTGAAGTCACGAACATTCGACTATAAGGCGATATATGAACGACATGTTGATGAAAAATGGATATTTTTGACACAAATCACCACTTATAATGCTATCCCATGGCTCCACAGCCATTATATGGTCATATTTAACATCACATAGTATTGCCAGTGTCTGATATACCTATATATGTTGACACTAGGTCATATCTGGGAGCTTTTAAAAAAAAACGTTTTTTTTTAAAAAAACATCGAGTTAAAAAAAAACGTTTTTTTTCCAACCCTAGCCATGACAACAACATGAAGAGTTTGGTAAATTGAATTCATAGAAAAGTTCGGTCAGTGGCTGAGTGGACTGTTATATTCTTCTCAGTATACATAAAAATAAACATCACTGGCATATATCCTTTGCACACAGTTATATTTATTGGCGCTCCACACGCTGGAATGTCAACTGGTTTCAGTGTCAACTCGATTTTAGCTCAATTTTGGTTGCATGACAATTTCAAGTGCACATGCGGCAATGTCGAAACGGAATCAATTTGCCATGCGCATTTGAACTTGGTTTCGCAACCCATAAACTGAAATCTTGATGAAAACCGGTTGGTGCAGTTGACATCAGTTGACATCCCAATGTCAACTGGTCGAATGGTTTTCATCAAGATTTAAGTTTATGGGTCGCGAAACCTTGTTCAAATGCACATGGCAATATTGATTCCTTTTCGACATTGCCACATATCCACTTGAAAATAATCCTGCTACCTAACTTCAGCTAAAATGAGTTGACTCCAAACCAGTTGACATTCCAGCGTTTCCAGCGTGTGGAGCGCCATTTGCACACAGTATAACTCGTAGATAGATATCCAACAAAAAACAGCTCACTCGACTCCACCCAAAAAAAATCCTCCCCCAAACCCCCCCCCCCAATATAACAGCATCAACTGCAACGTGGACGTTATCGTGCCAGGCACCGCCTTTTTGTCGCGGCTGAACATCACCCCGACCGGCACCGTGCAGGACCACAAGCAAGTCGACGATTTCCAGCAGTTGCAGGAGACTTTTGCGCACTTTTTTGGCTCCGGCGCACCGGCGGAAAGGTTTGTGAAGGGTTTTGGGCTTGTGGTTTGGGGGTATGTTGCGTGTGGAGGGGCGGTCTGTTTAAAGTGACGGATTTTATGGAAAGTTTCCAATTTGTGTGAAGTGTTTGCTTCGAGAATCGAGACTGAAACTTGTCGCTTCTCAAGTTTCCTCACTATTAGTTTCCCACTGAAATCCTCGTGGGAATAGTCGTACATCCATTTTCACGCATCTGAGTTGCCGGAATGTAGCATTTTTGATCCCCGACAACTAGTTGACGATACTTTTTTCTGGTGTGAAAAATGCAATGGAATGTGCACTACCAATTGAGATAGGATGTAAATGTGTATGTCGTGTGATGGAAACGTACTAAGACGTTTTGAGGAAACAATAATTCCCCCACTTGAATAATTACCCCCCTCGAATAATCCCCCCCTCAAAAATGTCTGACGAAAAAATTATTCCCCGGGGGAATTATTCGAGTAAATACGGTATGTTAAACTGGATTGGATACTCAATTTTACTTCAGATACTACTCTGACAAGTCTTCATTTGATGTGGCGCTCAAAGTAGCGGAAGATATGCTGCAGCGTGAAGTGAGTATATCACATTGCATTTTGAATACTTATTATTTATATTGTTCGATTTTTTTTTCTTTTTTTCTTCTTATTTTCCGAAATTTTCCGAATTGCCATTCTACTCAGCCATGGAGGGTATGAACATTTGCATCGTGTTTTTATTTATTGAGGACAAGCATGCCTTTTGTTTTTTTAAATATAATTTCTGTTCCACTGGGTTCATTTCTCCCTGTGCTTTCCATTCAATGGCTCAAATATGTCCAGTTTTTTTTTGCGGTTTTGAACTTTTTCTGAAACTGTTTACCCGCTTTTGAGTGAATGAGTGTTTTCAGTTGACCACTGATCGACCGTCAACTAGTGTTTATAGAATCTCACTCTTATCTGTATTTGTGAAATTGCTACCCTGAAGGTCCTGTTTGAGCCATATTTCACGCCTTCATTTGTTTGCGTTCTTTAAAAGAGCAGTCATGATTAGGGTTGAAAAAAAACGTTTTTTTAACTCGATGTTTTAAAAAAAACGTTTTTTTAAATAAAAAACGTATTTTTAAATAAACGCTTGCGCGCAAAAATTTTGCAAAATACCTAGTGCTTAGTACTAAAAATTTCGGTCGATGTTTTTAAAAAAACAAAAACATTTCAGACGTCAAGATTTTAAATAAAATACGTTTAAAAAAACATCGGCCAACCCTAGTCATGATGTGAAATGAGAATCAAGTGACGAATGGCAACGAATATCCGGAAAGCTGCAAATGTTTTTTTTTCAAGTGTATTACTAACCCCAAACCGCCGTTCAATATGTCGTACAGTATTTATTACGATATCGTTTTCGATGTCGATATTCGATATTTTTGCTGTCCTATAGATGAAAATGCTTAATGAAATACCTCATTTTTGCTCAATAAAAATGTGTCCGATATCCAAAAAATCTTTTTACAAAAAAAACGGTTAAGATGTGATTTTTGAAAAAATGTGACGTGAGCAATACTCGACAATCGATGTCGTATATAAAATAGTTCTTAGCGGTGCCCCCGTTCACGTGACAACGCTTATTATTATTATTATCTTGTAAAAATGCAAATATACCCCCAATTTGGCAGCTGGCAATCGGCGGCAACGCGGCGCTAATGGCTACTAAAATCGCTGCGACGTATCCCAATTACAACGTGGTTCTGGTGGGGCCGATCGGGCCCCGTTCCAAAGCGCTGCTCCACCCCAGGTGTCAGATCCAATTTGAGTGTCAGGCGCTCGCGCGTCAAATTGTGTCCATATTCCATACACTAGCTTCAAAAATTCGTGAAATCATTTAAAGTTTGCCGGAATGGCGCGACGCGCCATAATTTACTAACACCAGTAAATTAAAGATTGGATGCTCATAAATCGGTGTTGAACATATTCGAGGTTTAGTTTTAAATTTGCTTTTTAATCTACCTACGTCAACTAAAAGGCAATTCGAAAATTAAACCCAAATAGGTTCAAAGCTGATTTATGAGTACCCAGATTCGAGTTTACTGGTGTTTATAAACTTTGTTCAGCGACTTTTCAGCGAAGTATTAGGTTGTCAACTAAGTAACATTAATTTTTTGCGATCACACATACGCAAAAAATTAAGGTTACTTAGTTGACAACCTAATATTTGATAAAAATGACTCATTCTGGAAAAACCATTGTGTTCGAAGCTGAAAAATGAGTTCTCCAAACCTGTGGTAAACTAGTGTGGGTTTAGGGTTCAAACGGGATCCCGATCCCGATCCCGGATCCCGTGAAATTCCGGGATTTAGCAGTCCCGATCCCGATCCCGAAACTTTTCAAATCCCGATCCCGATCCCGAGAAACTCCAAAGTCCGGGATCCCGATCCCGGAAAAATTACTGGAAATTATCAAAAGTGTAAAAACGACGTTTTTGCATGCAAAAATGTGAACGCAAACCCCCCGCGTTCATTTTATGTCACGTTTCTGGCATCCAACAGTGTTTTTAGACCTTTATGAACAACTGTGGATGCCAAAACATTGACCAAAATCTCTATCCCAGGACCCCAATCCCGATCCCGAAAAAATGCCAATCCCGATCCCGATCCCGAAATTTCAAAAAAACAATCCCGATCCCGAAAAGTCAATCCCGTTTGAACCCTATGTGGGTTGGGCCATTTTCCCCACACAACGCACATAATTTCTTGCTCGCCTGTCGGGCGCCTAACGTTCAAATTGAATCTGGCCCCAGAATTGTGACGCAAAATTCTACTCGCATTGGCAAGGACGAACTTCACGTCATCATGGAGTATCGGCAGGGCGAAATTTGGGGCGATTATGTGGCGCCCACATCGTCTAGATTTATTACCAGTCATGATATGTTCAGGTGCGTTGGGACAGGGGATATTGTCTGGAATTATTAGGTACTTAAATACTACGTATTATTAGGTACTTAGTAAAAACATTACTTGACGACATTTTCTGCAACGACAAAGTTTTCTAGTGGAAGTGGGAAAAACCTGCACAACTCAATCTCAACATGAATTTGAAAAATATTTCGAATATTTCAACAACAAAAATTAAAAATATATGTGTTCATGCTATTCCTCTAAAACTAGGCCTACCAAATTATTTGCCCCACTTCAGCGGCAGTTCAATGGTGATCGACATGTTGTTCAACACAATCACCACGCAGAAGCCAGGTGGCAGTCCCGCACCTTGGATAATGTCACGCGGAACATAAAATATCATGTTAAATGCCATGCAAAATGTACACTACCAGGGGTATCTTGAATTTTGACCCTCCGAGTGGTTCGATAGATAGCAAATCGCTCCTCCGGAGGGATAGATAGCTGAAAAATTTTCTGGGGGGGGGGTTGTGGTGGTTCGATATATAGGCTTTTTCGGGGCATAGAAGGAAGAAAAGGGAGAAAAATCGCTAAAAGTAGGTGTGAAATAGCTCAAAATGGGTATACAAGAGCATATAGTACTTAAAATAGCTGAAACTAGGCAGTTAGACGCATGAACCAGTGATTTTGAAGGTGGAAATCTATATATAGGTATGAAAAATAGCGATTTTGAGCGAAAATTGGGGTATAGTTTCTGAAAAATCGTTCCAGATAGGTAGATAGCTGAGCGATTTGGGGGGGGGGGGGGTTTAGGGGGTAGTAGCCCAAAATTTTGCCTCCGGGATAGATAGATAGCTGAGCGGCCTCCGGGATAGATAGATAGCTGGGCAGTTTGGGGGGGTAACCCCCCCCCCCCCCAACCCCCCCCATTCGAGACCCCTGTACACTACCCAGTCAGGGACGTATCCAGGATTTGTGAGCGGGGGGGGCTGCTTGTTTACGGAGGTCGGCGAGCGGGGGGGGGGCTCAGCCCCCCCCCCCCCCCTAAAATTTTACGTACAGAGTGGCGGAATGGCGCCATGGAGCTGGCGCCACTAGTAGGCGCAACGCCATGGCGCCATTGGCGTTGGCGCCAGCGCCATGGAACGCTGTATATGTATGTAAATATACATACAAATACTGCAAACAGCACATAATTGAGTATATTTTTAATGATTTCGGCCACAGGGAGCAAATCTGCTGATAATACATTATGTCTGGCGAAAAATGCGCGCTCGCGCGCAAAAAATTTTTACGCTGATGTTGAAAAAGTGCCATTTTCCGGCCACTTTCTGGTCTCACCCCGGGAGGGGGGGCTCCCCGCCCCCCCCTGGATACGGCCCTGTGCCCAGTGATACTGTATTCCATTTTACTGGGAATTTAACATTTAGCATGACATTTTACATGAAATTTTACTCTCAAATAGAAATTTTACCGGGTGCGGGAATGGCCTCAGATTTGGTCATTTTGTCCGGACTGCACTTATTGGACAACCAGCCGCGAGAATTGTGGGAGGAGAAATTGAGACAGCTGAGGCGGTATATTGGCCAGCTGAGTTCGCATATACCCATGCATTTGGAGATGGCTTCCATTTCGGACCATTTGTACGCTAGGAATCTCATGAGTAGGGTGTGTTTGAGTTACGGGTAGATTTGGCAACGTACTTGATTTTTCCTGTTGTATTTTTGATTGATGATTTTTTCCTGATGATTTTTTAAAGTTAATCTGCCTATTTTTCAGGTATTTTTTGCCAAATATTTGATTGCATACCTTTTTTGGCTCCGTCCTTTAAAACTGCGTTCAAAAATACGGTTTAAAACGCCGACCATCCCTACGCCGCCATGAACATCTCGCCCTACCCCTACTCAGATTCTGCCCTACGTGGACTCGCTCGGTCTAAACGAACAGGAGCTCGCCTTCCTAGCGCAAGTGGGCGGCGCTTTATCAGCCGAGAAATTGTTCCCTGTCACCGCTGGCACCATTCACGTGCACAAGGCTGTGGAGATTTTGTATTGGCTCCTGAGTAATTATGGCTATGATAGGGATGATCCAGTGAAGAGCGGAAATCGACTGCAGAGGATTCATTTTCATTGTCTCACTTATCATCTTTTGGTGCGTGGCTCGTTTTTTTGTATTTTGCTGGTTTTTGCCATTCGTAGCGTATGGCTACGATTACGAAGGGCCTGTGCCTCTGTGCATGTTTACCCGCTGTGCATGTCAGGAGTATTCAAGACTTTGACCCTCCAGGGGGTTGGATAGATGGCTAATCGCTCATCTGGAGGGATAGATAGCTAGAAGAAATCAATTTTTGGGTTTGGGGGTTCGTGGGGGTTCATTGTATAGGCTTTTTCATAATGAGGAAAAAAGGTAGAAAAATCGCTAAAAGTAGGTTAAAAATTACTAAAAATGGGTATATAAGCACATATACTACAAGAAATAGCTGAAAATAGACAATAAAACACATGAACTAGTGATTTTGAAGGAGAAAATGTACAAAATGGTATGAAAATGAGCGATTTTGTGTGAAAATTAGGGTCTACATGCACAGCGGTTAAACATGCACAGAGGGCCTCAGTCGATTACGAACAGCGAACCGTTTTGTTGGGGATTCTGAATTTTCACGTGACTTCTTCACAGAGCATTCAAAATGTTGCCTGAAGCTGAAACGTGTCACTTTGGATGGTATTCAGGTGTGACCGCATTATTCACATTTACACCGCCTTACCAAATATACTCAAATAGCGCCCTCCTAGAGTGGCAACCGGTACACCTCTATAAGCGGTATGGTACGGTAAACCTTCAATTTTTAAGTAAAACGGTACGGTACGTTACGGTACTTTAATTCTGAAACGTAAACGTTACAGTACGGTAAATTCCAATCCCCGCTACGGTAGGATAAATTTCCAAATTCGCGGTTCCATACATTACGGTACGGTACCCCCCCCCCCCCCCAGGCAGTGAGAGGCGCCGACTGGTCGAACCTGGCGGCGTCGCTGGCGGCGGGCGCGCGAGTGGCGGCGCGGCAGGCGTGCGGCAACGCGGCGCGCATCGAGTCCGACATGGTCGACATCCGCATCGGCTACACGTTCGTGCTCGACAAGGAGATCGGCAGGGTGTATAGGTTCAACCCGCATAGGTTGGTGCGTCTGCGAGGTTGATGGAAGGTTTTGATGAAGCTAGTTATAAAGGCAAAAGACCGGTGCCCAAATTTAAATACCCGGTGCCCAAGTACGCCCGGTGCCCAAGTAAAGTGCCTGTACTTGGGCACCGGGCGGATGTTTACTTGGGCACCGGTCAGGTGCAAGCGCCCCGCCCGGTGCACAAGAAACTTGTGGGGGTACTTGTGCACCATACTTGTGCGAGCGAGTCACAGAAACGTCCAGCATTTCATGTTCACAACCCGGAATGTTACCCGGACTCGATATTTTATCGGGTCGTAAATACAAGCGCTAGTTGACTAGTGCTCATATTTACGACCAGAAAAAATATCGAGTCCGGGTAACATTCCGGGTTGTGAAGGTGATCGCTAGTGTCATCACTATTCATCGCGAGTGCCATCACGAGTGAGTGTCCGGGCTGCTACGGGGAGGGGGTGAGCAATTCCTGGATTCTCAAGTAGACCCTGCGTGTTAAGTACCCAACCGCCACGGTGCACAAGTGATGCCCAAGTACTGCACAAGTAAAAAGCCTCCCGGTGCACAAGTAGACATCCGCCCGGTGCACAAGTACGGGCACTTTACTTGGGCATCGGGCGTACTTGGGCACCGGGTTTACTTGGGCACCGACACACCGTCGTTATAAATGCATTGAGATATCGGTAAAACAATTGCTAGTTTTTTGGAGAATGTTTTAGTGTTCTTTTTGCTTATCGGTGTATATCCTGCCCGTTAGGTGTTCGATTTTCTTTATTACAAGTAGCATTGCCGGAAAATGGAGTATGTTTTAAACAATTTTTTTGCAAAAATGTCGACTGGCACTTTTGAAGGCACGCCTTTTTTCGAGACCCGCCCTTAAAATATCAACTTATCGAAAGCTTGACCACGGTATCGTTTGAACCCCAAATTCAACACCCCCCACCGTTCAGCCCCCTGACCTCCTGGATGCGCAACGACGTTGTGTTCGTGTTCACGCCGGCGCTCGTCTGCAAGCACCCCAGCAAGACGGTGGGCATCGGCGACGCCATCAGCTCGGTCGGGCTGGTTTACTCACAGTTTTATAGGGTGCAGGGCGCAAGGCGCACGCCCGAGGTGCCCCCCACCTGAGTGGGCGGAGCTTGAGTCTTTTTTGATTGGTTAGAGTTTGTGACTTTTTTCGAGGGTGGGTGAGCTTGAAAGTGTATATTTTCGATTATTTTCGTTTACATTTCGTCGTTTGACGTGTAATTTTCGCTGACATTTTCGTCATGTCGAATATCAATGATGAAACCTGCTCATTTTTCGGTTAGGATGAAACCTGAAACGCGATTAGGATGTAAAATTAGCCGTTGATGTAATTATATGTATATTACTACACTGACACTAGACGCTAAATGGCAATTTGCACCGTTACGTATCATCACCTGGTGCAGTCCGGCACCCTATAAAGTGTGTCGGGTATCGGGTATCAAGGGTCATACAGAGTGTAAAACATTTATAACTGAACCTTTGACTTTTTCAGGACATTTGACAACTTTCTATTTCTATTGCGAAATTTGACACTCTACATGACACTTGACGGTGTGCGGGACTGCTCCTGTCACACCTGGATATCAGATTTTTGAAAAAGTGTATGCCGTGTTACCTTGAAATACCCCCATGGGGGTTTATTTTTTCGCCAGCAAAATTTGAGGGGGGGTTAATTCGGGGGGGGGGCGGTTTAATTTTTTCGCCAGAAATTTTCGTAAGTTTCGTAGTAAATACCATTTGCATACCCAAAACAGGTAATAAATGTGTCCAAACAGGAGACATATGTACAATAAAACGTTGATAGCTACACAAACTAGTCTATGTGAAGTTGCAATGCAAATTAACAGTAATATACGTCATGTACATTGCATACATGACGGATTTATTTTGTACATGACGTACATCATTCCGAGGGGGGTTTATTATTTCCCCAGCCCATTTTGAGGGGGGGTTATTCGAGGGGGGGTTAATTCAAGGGGTAATATTAGGTAATATGGTATCTTCGAGGTTATATGGTATTCGGTTATTAGGCAAATGTATGTATATTTCCAACCCATAGGAAATTTTTAAAAGGCGTTGAAACGTTTTAGAACTGTTTTTTATTCCTTTCGTTGTGTTGCATATTTATTTATAAGAGTCAGTCTACGAGTCAATAGCCACTCCAGGAACAAAAGCTGGACACCGAAAAAAAAATGAAAATTGTGAAAATGGTCCTAAGGTACTCCAATGGGTCCAGTAAGTTATGCAATACATGTAAAATTTTCATTCGTATATATCGCATATACTTGAAAGTGAATATTTCCAAAATTGGGCATTTCTGACATAATTTGCTATTTGGTGCCCAACTATCAATACATAATAGCTATATTTTATACCATTGGAAAGCTGAAATTGTGAACTTTCATTATCCACTGCTGACCAGTAGGTTCAATGTCATAAGTTTATACATAAGGTTTCAAAATGTACTGCATGAACTAATCTGGGTCAATCAAATCGCCTGTGAGGCCAAAACTAAGGGGACGTAACGGCTATATTTAATACCGTTGCGAAGCTGAGAACCTCCTCTTTCAGAATCCACAGCCTCCCAAGAGGCTCGCGTTAGCTTTTCTATACCTAAGATTTCAAAACGTGCTGCGCACAGTACTCTTGGGTGATCGCATCGCATGTGAGGCCGGAACTAAGGAGACGTAACGGCTATAATTGATACCGTTGCGAAGCTGAGAACCTCCTCTTTCAGAATCCACAGCCTCCCCAGAGGCTCGCGTTAGCTTTTTTATACCTAAGATTTCAAAACGTGCTGCGCACACTACTCTTGGGTGATCGCATTGCATGTGAGGCCGGAACTAAGGAGACGTAACGGCTATATTTGATACCGTTGCGAAGCTGAGAACTTCCTCTTTCAGAATCCACAGCCTCCCCAGAGGCTCGCGTTAGCTTTTTTATACCTAAGATTTCAAAACGTGCTGTGCACACTACTCTTGGGTGATCGCATCGCATGTGAGGCCGGAACTAAGGAGACGTAACGGCTATATTTGATACCGTTGTGAAGCTGAGAACCTCCTCTTTCAGAATCCACAGCCTCCCCAGAGGCTCGCGTTAGCATTTTTATACCTAAGATTTCAAAACGTGATGTGCGCCCTAATCTAGGGTTGATTATATCGCATGTGGGGCCGGAACCAGCAAAAACTAAATGCTGTGGTCTATACCATTGGAAAGCTTAGAAAATTCTCTTTGAGAAACTGCCACTCTCCAGAAGGTTCACCATCACGATTTTATACATAAGATTTGACAACGTGGAATGAGCCCCAATCAAGGGTTGATTGTATTGCATGTGAGGCTGGAACAAGGAAAAACTAAATGCTGTGATTCATACCATTGGAAAGCTGAGATAATTCTCTCTCAGATAGTACCACTCTCCAGAAGGTTCACCGTCACGATTTTATACCTAAGATTTCAAAACATGCGGTTTGCAGAAATCCAGGGTCGATCGTATCGCATGTGAGGCCGGAACTAAGGAGACGTAACAGCTATATTTGATACCGTTGCGAAGCTGAGAACATCCTCTTTCAGAATCCACAGCCTCCCCAGAGGCTCGCGTTAGCATTTTTATACCTAAGATTTCAAAACATGCTTTGTGCAGAAATCAAGGGTCGATTGTATCACATGTGAGGCCAAAACTAAGGAGACGTAACGGCTATATTTGATACCGTTGCGAAGCTGAGAACATCCTCTTTCAGAATCCACAGCCTCCCCAGAGGCTCGCGTTAGCATTTTTATACCTAAGATTTCAAAACATGCTTTGTGCAGAAATTGAGGGTCGATTGTATCACATGTGAGGCCAAAACTAAGGAGACGTAACGGCTATATTTGATACCGTTGTGAAGCTGAGAACCTCCTCTTTCAGAATCCACAGCCTCCCCAGAGGCTCGCGTTAGCTTTTTTATACCTAAGATTTCAAAACGTGATGTGCGCCCTAATCTAGGGTTGATTGTATCGCATGTGGGGCCGGAACCAGGAAAAACTAAATGCTGTGGTCTATACCATTGGAAAGCTTAGACAATTCTCTTTCAGAAACTGCCACTCTCCAGAAGGTTCACCGTCACGATTTTATACATAAGATTTGAAAACGTGGAATGCGCCCCAATCAAGGGTTGATTGTATTGCATGTGAGGCCGGAACCAGGAAAAACTAAATGCTGTGATTCATACCATTGGAAAGCTGAGATAATTCTCTTTCAGATAGTACCACTCTCCAGAAGTTTCACCGTCACGATTTTATACCTAAGATTTCAAAACATGCGGTTTGCAGAAATCCAGGGTCGATCGTATCGCATGTGAGGCCGGAACTAAGGAGACGTAACGGCTATATTTGATACCGTTGCGAATCTGAGAACCTCCTCTTTCAGAATCCACAGCCTCCTCAGAGGCTCGCGTTAGCATTTTTATACCTAAGATTTCAAAACATGCGGTTTGCAGAAATCCAGGGTCGAGCGTATCGCATGTGAGGCCGGAACTAAGGAGACGTAACGGCTATATTTGATACCGTTGCGAAGCTGAGAACATCCTCTTTCAGAATCCACAGCCTCCCCAGAGGCTCGCGTTAGCATTTTTATACCTAAGATTTCAAAACATGCTTTGTGCAGAAATTGAGGGTTGATTGTATCACATGTGAGGCCAAAACTAAGGAGACGTAACGGCTATATTTGATACCGTTGTGAAGCTGAGAACCTCCTCTTTCAGAATCCACAGCCTCCCCAGAGGCTCGCGTTAGCATTTTTATACCTAAGATTTCAAAACGTGATGTGCACCCTAATCTAGGGTTGATTGTATCGCATGTGGGGCCGGAACCAGGAAAAACTAAATGCTGTGGTCTATACCATTGGAAAGCTTAGACAATTCTCTTTCAGATACTGCCACTCTCCAGAAGGTTCACCGTCACGATTTTATACATAAGATTTGAAAACGTGGAATGTGCCCCAATCAAGGGTTGATTGTATTGCATGTGAGGCCGGAACCAGGAAAAACTAAATGCTGTGATTCATACCATTGGAAAGCTGAGATAATTAGCTTTCAGATAGTACCACTCTCCAGAAGGTTCACCGTCACGATTTTATACCTAAGATTTCAAAACATGCGGTTTGCAGAAATCCAGGGTCGATCGTATCGCATGTGAGGCCGGAACTAAGGAGACGTAACAGCTATATTTTATACCGTTGCGAAGCTGAGAACATCCTCTTTCAGAATCCACAGCCTCCTCAGAGGCTCGCGTTAGCATTTTTATACCTAAGATTTCAAAACATGCTTTGTGCAGAAATCGAGGGTCGATTGTATCACATGTGAGGCCAAAACTAAGGAGACGTAACAGCTATATTTGATACTGTTGTGAAGCTGAGAACCTCCTCTTTCAGAATCCACAGCCTCCCCAGAGGCTCGCGTTAGCATTTTTATACCTAAGATTTCAAAACGTGATGTGCGCCATAATCTAGGGTTGATTGTATTGCATGTGGGGCCGGAACCAAAAAAAAACTAAATGCTGTGGTCTATACCATTGGAAAGCTTAGACAATTCTCTTTCCGAAACTGCCACTCCAGAAGGTTCACCGTAACGATTTTATACATAAGATTTGAAAACGTGGAATGCGCCCCAATCAAGGGTTGATTGTATTGCATGTGAGGCCGGAACCAGGAAAAACTAAATGCTGTGATTCAT
The DNA here is from genome assembly GCA_964036195.1 of Sphaerolaimus hirsutus. Taxonomy (NCBI): domain Eukaryota; kingdom Metazoa; phylum Nematoda; class Chromadorea; order Monhysterida; family Sphaerolaimidae; genus Sphaerolaimus; species Sphaerolaimus hirsutus. The sequence goes on along the minus strand of OZ038452.1, from coordinate 1,349,384 downwards.
ACCATTGAAAAACTGAGATAATTCTCTTTCAGATAGTACCACTCTCCAGAAGGTTCACCGTCACGATTTTATACCTAAGATTTCAAAACATGCGGTTTGCAGAAATCCAGGGTCGATCGTATTGCATGTGAGGCCGGAACTAAGGAGACGTAACGGCTATATTTGATACCGTTGCGAAGCTGAGAACATCCTCTTTCAGAATCCACAGCCTCCCCAGAGGCTCGCGTTAGCATTTTTATACCTAAGATTTCAAAACATGCTTTGTGCAGAAATCAAGGGTCGATTGTATCACATGTGAGGCTGGAACTAAGGAGACGTAACGGCTATATTTGATACCGTTGTGAAGCTGAGAACCTCCTCTTTCAGAATCCACAGCCTCCCCAGAGGCTCGCGTTAGCATTTTTATACCTAAGATTTCAAAACGTGATGTGCGCCCTAATCTAGGGTTGATTGTATCGCATGTGGGGCCGGAACCAGGAAAACTAAATGCTGTGGTCTATACCATTGGAAAGCTTAGACAATTCTCTTTCAGATACTGCCACTCTCCAGAAGGTTCGCCGTCACGATTTTATACATTAGATTTGAAAACGTGGAATGCGCCCCAATCAAGGGTTGATTGTATTGCATGTGAG
>OZ038452.1:1202552-1348552 GCA_964036195.1 Sphaerolaimus hirsutus | reverse complement strand
ATCAGCCACTGGGGCTGATCGAACCCAACGGTTTTCGCTGTGCCACTGGGGCCAGCGAATGACCAGCGAGGTGCTGCACCACTATTCCGATCAGCCGCTGGGGCTGGCCAGAAAATTTCGTTTTTGTCGCTGAGCCACTGGGGCCAGCGACACGCAACTCGACAGGCCCCCTGATCGATTTCTGCCCGGTTTTCGCGGCACGTTTTTGCCGCACATTTTCCGACCCCGATCAGCCACTGGGGTTGATCGGAAATTTTCGGTTTTCCCTGTCGCTGAGCCACTGGGGCCAGCAACATTTTGCCACTGCGCTGAGTGCCATCTCGTTAACTGGCCACTGGGGCCAGTTTCAAATTTTGTAGGCACTTGGCCCTGTTCCAATTTGTTGGCCATTGGTGCCAAACGCTTTTGCTGCGTCAGCGTGACGGAATTGCATGCCCACTTGCGGGCTGCAGTGCACCACTGGACGCGCCAATTGTTGCATCAATTTTGAGTGTACTTTGCCACTCAAATGCTCGACTGCTCCAGTTGTGTGTGGCCACTCCTGCACCATATTTGCACCAAATTGTGCTAGTGCAGATTTAGTGACCCCACATTTTCTAACATGTCGCAATATACGCGAGTGGAACTGGAACCGATCGTCGAGTCGTGGGTCGAGCGCACTGAGTGGCAGAAATTGCTGCGTTTGCTATGTGTGCTTTTGCAGTTTCGAGTTGATGACAATGAGTGGCCTACGATTAGTGATCCACCCCGCCTCGGAACTGGGCCATTGATTCGGCATGTGTGGCAGTGCATGGATCTATATTTCACAGATGCGAACACCATATTAGAATTGGTGCTTGACCTGGATGATCAAGTACCACCCAGAGGCATTGGGGACGACCCCACGCTGCCTCAAGGTGTCGCCGCTGCCCAGCCAACTGCAGCACCGACAATGGTTGATCTTTTGTCGGCTATCCAACAACTCCCGGCTGCAATCGCCCAACAATTGGCTTCACAAGCGGTGCCGGCACATACGGCACCGGTCCAAAATGCGCCCGCGGGTTTGCACTCGATACCGGCACCTGGCGCAAACAATCATTGTCCATTGAGGACCCCTGCTACTACATCTAATAACCAGCCACTTGATTCAACTGAAGCGAGGTTGCAGGCTGTGTCATCATCGCCTGACGGTTTGATCGGTCAAATTGCCGCCTACATTGACCAATATGTCATGGTCCCGGCCGATGGCTTTCCGTTGCTTGTGGATGCACTGGCACAAATTTCATCCAGTGATCGCATGAGTGGCGGCCATGTAGCCACTGTTGCTAGCAAGCAGACACCATTCAATGGGGATTTGAGCGCGCCATCGGGGCCCTTTAAATTTTGGCTTCACAATGTGGCACTACAGGCTCTGAATGTTCCCCCGCCATACCAACATTTGTTCTGGACCAATGTTTTCCAGCAATGTTTGAAGGGAAGCGCGCAGGCGCACTACATTTCTATTCGCCTGGACAAGCGCAACACCGTGCTATATGTTCTCGACAAATTGGCTCGTGTTTTTCGAGTAGACCGCAAGGCGCATTCCATTGCTGAGTGGTATTGAATTTCAGCTAAACCTACTGATTCTGTGGCCACGCTGTACAGCAGATTGTGCAGCACATTCCACTATATTAGTGAGCAGATTGATGACTCACAGCGCGAGAAAATGATTGGCGATAAATTGTTCCTCGAGATTGGAGGAATGCTGCCAATGTCTCTTTGGTATCCGTGGCGCGAGAAATGGCAAGATGATCAGATCGAATTAGCTGATGCCGTTGGACGCCTCGACATCACACGCAAGGAAAATCTGCATTATCGGGCTGAACAAAATGAACAGTGTAATGCTAATCATACACCGAATCTGTCGAAGGGTGGAAATGCTGGATGGTCCAATGACCCACCAGTGGTGGCTGCATCCAGAAATGCCTCAGGTCGATCTGGTAGTCGAAACGATGGCTGGGATAGGCAGTCAAGATTTGACCCAATGATGCATCATGGTCCATGGTGCACTTTTTTCATGCATCGTGCCCCAATGCCGCATGAGCCGGCAAAATGTTATTTGAACCCTGATTCTCCTGCCTATCGACTGGATCGGGCGGAACGGGCCCGAGACTTCCTGCAAAAGGCCGGCAAGACTGAGCACGATGCTCAGGAGAATATGCGCATTGAGTGCAACAAACTCAATCTGAAATTGGACGAGCACGTCTACAGTGCTACAGAATCTAATAATGAACCTACCAATAATCCGACTACTAAATTGACTAAAAAGGTTTCTAATTTGTCATCCGATTCCGAGCCCAAGCCTGATGATTTTGAGACTTGGTTCCCTAGTGGCTACGCAGCTCACAAGCAGATGGGTTGCACCATGAACCCATCAAGTGTGCGACACGCCCACTGTGATCACCACTGGCCAAGGTGGACTTCATGGGCTGCACGCTCACAGGCACACTCGATAGTGGCTGTGAGGAGGGGATCATCATCGAGGAACACCTGCTCGAGGACATATGGAAACATGCACAGTGCAATGCCAGCATGGAGAAGGCAAAGTACCGGTCATACCCTGATTCAGCTTTGGGGACTGCCGGCAAGCTGATTCCGGGGCATCACCTGGCGCTCTACAGAATGCATTTGCTGCATACCACACCCGGTGGACAACAGCAATCGGCAGACATCTGGGCTGTGGTTAAACGGAAACCACACTTCCCGGACACATTGAGCCCGCTATTATTCGGTTATGAGGCACTCTACGGCACACTCAAAATGAATTGCACGGCCATCTCTGAGCTCCAGCGACTTGAGGCCAATTTTGTGCCCAAAGCCATGGGTGAATCGACTCATATCCGCCAGTCCCTGACAATTCCTTCGCAATCAGTGGTCACTAAAATACCACATGAATTGGCGCCAATAACTGGCATTCCGAAATCAAACTTGTCGAAGCCCGCTACACTGCCACGCGCCAAGGGCAGCGATGTCTACGGCAGGCCCCCACGAAAAAAGTCTGCCACCAAATGTTTTCACAATTCTGCCAAATGTGTTTCACCACATGCCGAGTTCATGTTGGTGAACCCTGGAAAATCCGATGGTCAACTGGTGACCAACCCTCGGGGCAAGCCCTACATGCGCTGCAAGCACAAGGCAAGGCTTAGCTCCAGCACCCAGTGGAATCCAGGCTAGAGTGCTAGCATGATTTTAGGGGGTAGCTTTGGCAATTTTGAAACACTATCCATTGTGAAAATGTACCTTTCAAGTTGTTTTTTACAATTACACTGCAATCTGATCCATTTGTGATTCTGGATGTTTTTAGTTAATGATCATTTTCCATTTGGGTAACTTGAAAATTCCATGCAATTTTATGTGGTTGAAATTTTTGTAGCTTTTATGTAAGCTTTTTTATCTGACTTCCAGTTTCACTAGTTTTTTTCCAGTTGTAGGTAGTGTAACTGTTGTCATGGGAGGGGCTGTTATGCCGCGGTAACGGCGCCATTTATTTTAGGTGTATCTACATTCGTTTCCTACTGTAGGTTTGAAATTCCTGTTTTTCATGCCCCCTCGCCTATTGTTTACACGCGCCACTGTAGTACTGCAACATCACGTGTGACCGAAATAAGTGCCCGCGCACAAGGGCGTTTTGCATTTATCTGTGCGCTTTTCATGCATTGTCGACGCACGTCTTCGTAGGCCTCCCTGATTTTTCCATCGCCAGCCGACTTTTTCCATCGGCTGGCAGTCAATGTTTTCATCTTTTTGACTCAATATTTTTCCCTAAAGTTCTACCTATGATTTTCGCCCCCAACTTATATCCTGTGAACCGATATCACTAAATGAAGCGCCGGTTTGGACCCGTTGGCTTTGGCTCCTTAAAAAATCAACAAAACTGAATTAAAATATTATGACCGCAATTTTGCGGTCATAACAGTGATATGCTTAATTTACTGTCGATCGGTTTTACCTTAATAGGCACAATCGGGAAACTTTTATGCTGATCAGTACTTTTAAAAGCACAAATTGTACATCGGTACTTTATGAAAGCACAAATACTTTATTGGTTATTTAAGAACTGCATTTATATAGTGCAATTGAATATTTTAAAGAAACCGCGTTGTAAATTTCAATATACCGTATATCCTCGAATAAGACCCCCCTTGAATAACTCCCCCCTCGAATAACCCCCCCCCCCCTCTTGAATAAGTCCCCCCTCTGGGTGAAAAATATGCTATAAAATTTACAAAAATGATCGATGAAAATACAAAAGAATGTTAAGGTATGGCAGCGACAGCAGATACATGACATGTACACAGTGTATAAACACCTTTTTATTGTTGTTGAACTGTTAAATACATGGATTACATGAGTTGACAGAATGCATTCATACAATGAATTCAGTCAAGTTTCTGAGGAAAAAATAACGCCCTCCCTTGAATAACTCCTCCCCCTTGAATAAGCCCCCCCCTCAAAAACTCTGACGTAAAAATAACTTCCCTGGGGTCTTATTCGAGGATATACGGTAATGAAGATAATTTGTACCTTGAAAATTCAAAACCTTTATAGCAAATTAAAATTTCGATTTTGCACCTGTGAAATGAATATCTTTTTGCAAATCAAAATTTCGATTTGCACATGTAAAATGAATTTTTTTGCAAATCGAGATTTTGATTTGCATAAATTGAAATTTCAATTTAGATATGCAAATAGATTTTGTCAAAGACTAATCTGTCAAAGATCTGTAATAGACGAAAAAACTCGTCATTTTACATGTGCAAAACGAAATTTCGATTTGCTAAAATATGTCTATTTGCACGAGCAAATCAAAAATTTGATTTGACATAAATTTTATCTTTATTGAAATTCAAAATATTTTTTTTTAATAATATTCATTTGGCACATGACATGACACTTGAATTTTCGATTTGCAAGTATATAAAGATATTATCACTTATCGATTCAAGTTCATCATATTTTTCTCCAATCAGTGCTTCTAAAAGTACTTATTTACAGCAAAAAATTCTAAAATTTGTGCAAATGAATGTACCAATCCACATGCAGATCGGTACATTCAAAAATACTGTTTTGGTTCAATTTTGATGAAAAACATACTTTTTTCTAAGATGTGCTTCTAAAAGTACTGATCTACAGCGCTGGAAAATAAAATTTTTAAATTTGTGCAAATAAAAGTACCGATCTACATGCAGAACTGTCAGAACTACATAAAAAAATTGTGCATTCAAAAGTACTGATCTAACATCAGTACTTTCAGAAGCACAAATTCAATTCATTGAGGATCGGCACTTTTATCCATAGAAAAAAGCACAAAATGAGTTTGTGCTCTGAAAAGTGCCGATTTGACATCGGTACTTTCAGAAGCACAAAAAATAATGTGCAGATATGATGCAAAAGGCAAACATACACTTAGAAAAATGTGTCTGTTGCATCACAACAGATCAAAGTGACCGATTGGTCTTATCGGTCACACGCGCTGAGCTGATCGGCTCAGCCGCAAACTTGGCCTAATCTGGCCACCCAATTGAGCCATGGGAAACAAAGGCACACGAATTCAAAAGCGCAGGCCGCCCTGCTGCCCGCAAATTCGCTAATGGGCCGGCATCGGCGGCAAAGTGCACTGCATGTGCACCGTCAGAAAATTTTTAATTGTGTACATACGTATTTACATTGTCTTAATTTAACTTGGAAGCTGGTAAAAACAGAAAATTTATTTATTATGGAATGGAAATATGTAAACACCTTCCCGGTCACGTCCGGCACCCATTTTTTGATTTTACTTCTCACATCCTATACCCAGTTCTAGGGTGCCGCAGAGGCTGAAACTTGGGGGAGATATTGGCGCAACCCCCCTCTACCTCGCATGAATTAGGGGGGTCGCGCCAATATCTCCCCCAAGTTTCAGCTTCTGGCGCGCCCTAGAACTGGAGATAGGGTGTCACAAGTACGATCAAAAATAGGGTGCCGGACGTGACCGGGAAGGTGTTTACTAAATGTCTTATGAAATAATACAATACCATGCTTGAATTGAGTACCATGCTCGAATAGAACCCCACTGTAAGACCCTTGTGAAAAAATACAACCCCTGTGGTTCAAAACAAGCCAATACGATAGATCAGTACTTTGTAAGATACAAAAGCTGAAAAAGCTTGTAGATCGGTACTTCTTAAATTTCAGAAATTGTATTTTGCCATTTTTTGTTATTTTTCGACCCGCCATATCTCAAAATTAATTTTCACACCCTCTACTTTTTATTATTTTTTTGAAGCACTTTTCTATGGGGACCCTGAAAATGGTCCTAACTCAAAATTGAAAAATTTGTAGATCGGTACTTTTAGAAGCACACCCTTCATATAGGGCGACCCACTCTGTAGTGAGTCGCCGCACCTTCCCCCATTGATTCGGAGTAGCATGGTGTTAGGACTATATACCCACCAAATATTAGCTTTATACGACTCCCATAGCCAGAGATATTGCATCTGAAATGAAATTAAAAAATGGGTGGTGAACTTGTCCGAGAAGGTGTTTATTTGCATTTATTTGAGCATCGTTCCGGGACTAGTGATGTAAAAGCGCCATGGCGCTGGCGCCTGGCGCTAGCGCCAAAGCAAAAAGCGCCATGGCGCTTTTGGCGCTTGGCGCCATTTTGCTGTGGCGCCATTGGCGCTTGGCGCTGGACTTATGAAAAGCGCCATGGCGCTTTTGGCGCTTGGCGCTATAATGCTCTGGCGCCATTGGCGCTTGGCGCTAGTGTTTTGAAAAGCGCCAAAAAAGCGCCACACAGATTAAAATTCACAGCAACAATTGATGCAAAAAGATGTGTAAATTGCAAAAATAACAATCTAATAAAGACCCCAAATTTTGTAATATTTATCTTAAGAGCTTTTGGAAACTGTGTTTTGGCCATTATCACCCGAATGCCCCTCCCCCAATTGCTTCACTATCTACATATATCTGGAGCAAACTGGCACTTTTGCTACAAAAACTTTTAATATAAAAATAGCTAATTTTTGCACTGTAAGGCAATTACTTTAAGGCTAATAAATTTATAATCTCATATTTACTGTTGCAATATCATATCTCACACAAAGAGTTTCATTATTTTATCTAATAACTGCAGCCTCCAACTTACCGAAGAAGCAACATTTTGGCTGATTGATGCTAAAAGAATTATAGATGATCACATCTGATTTTAACTTAAGGGTCGTTTACACGGTTCTTGTGCCGACAAAACAGTTAAGCGAGAAAGTTCCACTATTCCGGAATAAAGTTCCGTATCTGCGGGAAAAGCCAGTGAAATATACTCATTAGGTAAGTTTACACACATGCCAATTTGCACATAATTTGAGCCTGTCGTTCAAGACTTACAAGCATTTGAATATGAATTTCAATTGTCGGTTCGGTTTCAAAACGAAAACCGAACCGACAACTAAATTTCATTGTCAAATGCCTACAATTCTTGAACGACATGCTCAAATTATCTGCAAATTGGCATGTGTGTACACTATACTAGTGAGCTCAATTCACAGTTTTTTCTCGCAGATATGAAACTTAATTCCAGAATTATGAAACTTTTTCACCTAACTTTTTTGTCGGCACACGAAAGCGTGTAAACGCTGCTTAAACGTATCCCAGTGCTCTAAAAAGCTTTACCTCGCTGCAAATGAAAAAAATAAATAGAACTGAACGCAAAGCGTTTCATAACCACCGCTGCATATACAAACTGTAAAGTTATTTTGGCGCTGGCGCTTTTGGCGCTTGGCGCCACTGTCCTCTGGCGCCATTGGCGCTTGGCGCCATGGTCTGGAAAAGCGCCATGGCGCTTTTGGCGCTTGGCGCCATTTTGCTGTGGCGCCATTGGCGCTTGGCGCTGGCTTTGGAAAAGCGCCATGGCGCTTTTGGCGCTTGGCGCTAAAGTCCTGGCGCTTTTTACATCACTATCCGGGACCCGTTAACTAAAATTTTAATGGAAGCCAGCAGGCCGAGTTGACACCCATGTCATGGGTAGTGATGGAATGGCGCCATGGCGCTGGCGCCATTTGAGGGCGCCAAAGGGCGCCGCGCCATGGCGCCATTGGCGCTTGGCGCCCTTTTTCTGTGGCGCCATTGGCGCCTGGCGCCCACATTCTGAAAGGCGCCATGGCGCCCTTGGCGCTTGGCGCCCTTTTTCCGTGGCGCCCTTGGCGCCTGGCGCCCTGCTTTTAAAGGGCGCCAAAAAGGCGCCAGCAGGGTTTCAAGGTGAGTGCTGTATAAATGGAAAAAAAAGATGAAAAACGCATTCATGGATGATCTGAATTCACCAGAAAAATGGACGAAGTGGTGTGAGTGGGTATAAATCTTTTGTGCAACGGTTCATCAGATGTGTCTGACAGATCAGAAGACGAGAATGATGGAACGTTGAACTTGCAAAAACAATAAATCAACGGATTCAAATCGTTGCAATTCCGTTTTTTTGTCCATTTCGAGGAAACATGATTGGAAAAGTCAATTTGAAGTGAATGGATTGTTGTCAAATGACAATATCCATTGTGTTTGAATTGTCATGTGAATTTTACTTGAATTTTTTTGTTGCATGTGTTGTCTTTGTTCAATACACCCTGGAGAATGCAAATTAAGTAGTGAATGCATGTACTAGGGTGCTGTAGAAACACTTTTAGCACACGCAGGGTTTTGTATGCACTTATTTATCCTGGCGCCCTTGGCGCCTGGCGCCCTATTTTGCAAATGGCGCCATGGCGCCCTTGGCGCTTGGCGCCCTCTTCTCGTGGTGCCCTTGGCGCCTGGCGCCCGCTTTCCGAATGGCGCCATGGCGCCCTTGGCGCCTGGCGCCCTTTTTCTGTGGCGCCCTTGGCGCTCACTTTCTGAATGGCGCCATTGGCGCCTGGCGCCCTTTTTTCTGGCATTTTTCCATCACTAGTCATGGGGTGTAGGGCCGATTCCGCAAGTTGACAAGTCACATGAAAAGTGGAAAGTGAAATTGAAAGTGGCAGGAGTTAAGTAACAATTGAATGGGATCGGACCTCGTATGTATACGCCAGTTACTTTACACCCTGCACGCGTGGTTCCCGCTGGAAGCGTGCCAACGATTTTGTTCTGCATGCGATTTTCATAAAAAGTTGCATAAGTAATCGTTGTTATAATGCTAAACTTTAACTAATTCACAACAATGATTTTTTCACCTTTTATACTAAAATCGCATGGTTTATCATTGGCACGCTTCCAACTTGAGACATAAATGAGTGCGAGGGCAGAGTATCATGTCCACCGAGTATACCATTGGCCCAAACCCAATTTTCCGGTTACGTATTATACGAAAAAAGTCAAGGACGCAGGATTTCCTTCTGCGTCGCCGATCATGACCACTGAATGCAATTAAGCGACCGGAAATGGATGTCAACTGGTCTGTTTAAACTCAGATTTCCACTTCATGCGTCGCAGAGCGATGTTCGAAATTTTGGCTAGCGGCCAGGATTCGCTAGTTTGGCTTGCTGCTAATGGTACATACGTGTAGTATTCCATTGAATGTGCAGATAGTGAATACCGTATTTCTTCTAATAGAACGGCATACTTCCAATAGAACGGCACCTCCAATAGAACGGCAGGTTTTGGCACGTTTTGCACTCACGAAAACAATAGAACGGCAGCCTCCAAAAGAACGGCAGGAAAACATTACGTTGGATGGCATTCAAATTTTGACATTAAACTACTAATGAGGCGTCTACTTCTTAAACTCGACAAGTCCAAAATATGAAAATTTCGAGTTAGGAAACCCGGAAACGTCATCTGGCGATACTTCCGCACATTTTTTAAATCATTTTCCATAAATTTTTTGACCTCACATTCACATGCCCATATGGCAGTGCCAAATTTGACATTTTTTGGGAAAAATGCAAAAATTTCGGGCAAGAAGTCGACAAGTCCACCCTTCGCCTTCATTTTTTATCGTAAAAAAAGCAAGAAATGTGATAAGTTCGTCATGGACAGCTACTTCTAAAAGTTGACAAGTCCATAAGTTGCCCATAAGGCAGGCGCAACCTGGGCGGGAACAAAAATGTTCGCGAGTGCAAGAAGTCGACAAGTCCATTTCCCTCCCAAAAACAGTTTTGCTCTGACCGAATGGAAATTTATGGACAGCCCATTTTTCACATATAGGTTGAGAGCAGGGGCTGAAAATGTGACACTTTATTGTCAACATATGGAACTTAATGGAAAGCATGAGAGAGCCAAATTAGACATGCACCATGGGTTTGGAATTGGATCGGAAGCTTAAAATGCGATTTACTCAAAATAACATTTTGTGGACTTGTCGACTTTTAGAAGTAGAGGCCTCAAATAGATGCTCAGATATTAAAATGCTGCTCAAGTTCCATTCAAAATAAAACAGTGCTCAAATGAGAAATCTGAAAAATTGGTGAAAAGATAGAACGGCAGCCTCCAATAGGATGGCAGGTAAAAAAGTTGACGAAAAAATAGAACGGCGCTCTTCTATTAGAAGAAATATGGTATCTGCCACTTATATGTAAACTTATTGCTAACTAAACAGTTTTTTTGTTACTTGTCCGTTTGAGGTATTGGCCTCTGGTTTAACTGATATTTTTTTGTTTTGCCTTCACTGCGATTTCAAAACTTGGACTTTCCAAAAATACATAGGATTTTGTAGTTTCCAAATTTAAACGTCGCAAATCACCAACGCTTGTGAGCATTTCAACAGTTTTGTAAACGCTGAAAAAATTCAAGGCAATTTCTAGGGTCAAACATTTTCAATTTTGCAAATGTGTCGTTTTCGCATATCAAAGTTTGCATTAAAAGCCACTCGAACGCTAAAAACAATTTTTAATTTGCTTTACAGAAATTTAAAACATTTTCAATTAAAATACAACAACAATTACAACCTTGTGTGCTATTTTTCTCTGTTGTTGACGTTGGTGCGTATGATACATTTGCATAACGCCCAGGTAAATGCAGTACATCTGGACCAAAACCGTTATAATTACCAGCGTAATTAACAGCCATCTACATATGAGGGGGGGTATTATTTAAGTGTGACGGTTGTTGTCGCAAAAAAATTGAGATGGGGCTCACTTTAATGATTCCACTGGCCATTCTGGCCGGTCCATTCGAATTTTTTTTAGAATTTTACCTCTTTGTGGGATTTTGGTAGATTTCCATTCTTTTCAAGTTTTCGTGGTGGAAGTTCGTGGATGCTTTTACTTTCTCATTTTACGTGTTTTTTCCTGATTGGCAAGGTTTATATCGTGGAGTTACATCGCACAAATGTGATTGGCTTCTTGCCAGCTTATCAGTTTGGCCTATTTTTATTCGGCTCCGCCTTAATCTAAACAATTTTTGTAATTCTCACTGTTTTACAGTGGACGTTCCTCAGGAAATCACAGTGATAAATCAAAAAAGAAAAACGGTCAAAAATCTCATCTGCCGACAACATAGGATCCACGAAAATGTTCCTATTTTCGTGGTCTAAACACGCATGGCTGCATCTGGCCATACTTATTGGAAGCGCCGCTTATCTGTACTCCAGGTTCGCAATTTAACTAGCCCGATGGGTTGGAATGAGACCGTATTGTTGTCTCATCAGGTGCCAGTCCCAGACCCTGTAAAACGCCCCGTAAAGTGTAAAATGTCATGCAAAGTAGGGTTGGGGAACCGAACCGACCCGAACCGAACCGAGAACCGAGCACTATTTTGGAACCGAGAACCGAGAACCGGAACAGAGCTTGAGAACCGAACCGGAACCGAGAACCGGCACTTATACCCGGAACCGAAGTAAATACCCGAAAGAACCGAAATTTTCTAGGAATCTTAAAGTTTTTAAAACGCGTTTTTTCAACACCTACATCTAAGCCTTTAAACAGCAGCTGAACATCTTGGTGCGTGTTCAGAATTGCAAAATTCATCTGTTTGCAAAATGATTGCGCGAGAGCGTGTAATTTCACATATACTCCAGCGACATTACACCTTACAATGAAATCTACCATATCCCACCTGAATAAAAGAACAAACATAAAAAATTTTCATCATATTTATCAAATTGCTTTGATAAATATGATGAAATTTTTTATGTATGTTCATTTATTCAGATGGGATATGGTAGATTTCATTGTAAGGCGTAATGTCGCTGCAGTATACACATTATCACTGGTAGTTTTAACTGTAGTTGGCAAAAGTTATTTATGTTTGTACTCAAAATAATACGCGTACTCACTTGCGTACTACATAAATACATTTATGTTTCCTCCAGAAAAAAATACCAGTACTCATTTACTTGTGTACTTTTTGAAAGTACGCGAGTACAGAAAACGTATATGTTTGCTTTTACACTTTTTTTAAATACCAGTATTATTATAACAACTCTGATTTCTGCATTCTACCATGAAATAATAAGCTGTGATATGCTCCTGTAGTATGAAATATCCAACCAATGTAAATACTTACACATGTAAACTTGGGTATATTGTTTTTCTGTTGTTTAGCCGATTATTACCCGATACCCGGTTATTTCATTACCCGGAACCGAAATTTTGATCATTTTAGAACCGAAAGAACGGAACCGAGTTTGAGAACCGAACCGAGAACCGGAACCGAAAATTTTCAGAAACCGAGAACCGATACCCGAACCGAAATCTTTTGGAACCGAGAACCGGAACCGAAAATTTTGAAATTCCCAACCCTAATGCAAAGTGTCTAAAGTCATGGGAAAAGCCCTGCAAAATGGCAACCAGTAGCCATTTTGCAGAGCATTTTCCATGACTTTTGACACTTTGCATGACATTTTACACTTTACAGGGTCTGGGACTGCCCCCCGGACCACTGAAGAATTCCGAAACTGGTCGATCTGGGCCGAGACCGGAGTTTTTTATGGATACCAACTGAGGCATCGGGACCGACTTCCATCCCGGAAATTTTCCAAAGAAGATACTGGGACCGTTGTCTGACCCGTTTTGAACACTTATATGAACCCCCGCTATTGTTCAAATCTATAACCCCCTGCATGGCAACCAGGTGCCAATCACAGACCCTGTAAAATGTCAAATGTAGGGATGGTCGAAAAATGTTTTTTTCAACGTCAAGGTTTTTAAAAAAACAACAACCGTTTCTAAAAAAAGGGTTTTATTTTAAAATAAAACCGTTTTTTTTCTTCAAAAGCTCCCAGATATGGTCATGAGTCAACATATACAGGTAAATCAGACAGGTGACAGTACTTTGAGATGTTATATATAGCCATAGAATGGCTGTGGAGCCATGGGATATCATTATAAGTAGTGATTTCTGTCAAAAATATCCGTTTTATGTTGACTTATCACAGGGACGTAGCTAGGGTTCAAACGATATATCGTATCGAATATCGGATATCGACCATTTTTTAATATCGAATATCGAATATCGATATCGAAAATTTTGAAAAAATATCGAATATCGAATATCGATATCGAAAATTTTGAAAAAATATCGAATATCGATATCGAATATCAACCATTTTTTCGATATATCAAACCTGACTTATGTCCCCAAATGTACTTTTCATTTTCATTTTGAGATGTTTATAGTCTGAGATCTGATGTGCTTATAGTATTGTATTTGATGAGTAAAAGTACAGTATTTATAATGTCATTTTTTTGGAGTGCTAAATTTGAAGCCAGAAAACGCTGATATACTTTTTTTGCAACATGCCCTTAAGCAATTAGGTTATAAGGATGAACTGTAATATCTACCAATGGTTATTTGTCTGATACACTTTGATTCATCATGTTTTTCTTCTATTTTCTACCATTGAGTGATGTAAAGCTTGTTAAAGTCACTTGTACCATTCAAATTTCAGTAAAGAGATTTCATTTTTCATTTCATTTCATTTCAACAACGATACCACGGGTGGCTACATGAGTCATGATGATGATTAAACATGTGTGCAACCACATGAAAATACAATATGCCACTTGAAATATGCCTTGCTATACCAAAAGCATATCACAATATTGAATATCGAAAATATCGAAATATCGAATATCGAATATCGACCATTTTTCAATATCGAATATCGATATCGAGGTTCCATATCGTATCGATATCGAATATCGAGTTTCAGAAAAAAATATCGAATATCGAATATCGATATCGAAAATTTTGAAAAAATATCGAATATCGAATATCGATATCGAAAAGTCATATCGTTTGAACCCTAGACGTAGCCAGGCTTTTTGAGCGGGGGGGGGGCGGATTGTATACGGAGCTCGGCGAACGGGGGGGGCGGCGCCCCCCCCCCCCCCTAAATTTGACCCCTGTGGTAAAGGAATGGCGCCTTGGCGCCAGCGCCATTCGTAGGCGCGACGCCATGGCGCCATTGGCGTTGGCATTGGCGCCAAATAGTGCTGTACTTGTACAGGGGTGGGCATCTTCAGTTACCGCTGGGAAAATGCGATAGATTGAGCTACGGTTGAGCTATCAGAATGAAATTTTAACACAATGGAGTAGACTCCATAGGACACCTATTCTGAAGTTTGCAACCCAAACGGCCACATTTTGGGTGAGTTGTGGAACACACGGTTTTTAGTGTAATTTTG
The DNA here is from genome assembly GCA_964036195.1 of Sphaerolaimus hirsutus. NCBI lineage: Eukaryota > Metazoa > Nematoda > Chromadorea > Monhysterida > Sphaerolaimidae > Sphaerolaimus > Sphaerolaimus hirsutus. The sequence continues at coordinate 1,333,964 of OZ038452.1, read as the reverse complement.
TGACTTGGCGTCACCCATAGGATAAATCGAGGGTGGCATTTGAGGGGGGGGGGGTCATCGGTCGTTGGTGTCGTCCCATTCTGTCGTACATCGGCCGATTTTGATGCCCTTTGAGTATGTTGTGGTCGCGCCTACTACCAAATTCTTTTTTTACTCGAATAGTCCCCCAGTCCCGAGATAAGGGGGGTGAAGTCACAAAATTACACTAAAAACTGTGTGTTCCACAACTCCTCCAAACTGTGGCCGTTTGGGTTGCAAACTTTAGCATAGGTGTCCTATGGAGTCTACTCTATTGTGTTAAAATTTCATTGTGATAGCTCAACTGTAGCTCAAGCTATCGCGTTTTTCCAGCGGTAACTGAAGATGCCCACCCCTGTATGTATTTTACATACATATACAGCGACGGGGGCGAATTTTCAGTGCTTTTTTGGTCATAAACCACAGGTATAACTAAAATATACTGTGCGGTGCCGAAATGCGCGCTTGCGCGCAAAATTTTTCCGGACTGGTGACAAAATCGCTTTACGTGAGCACCATTTCGGGTATATTTTCTTGTCCGACCCGGGAAGGGTCGGACACCCAGTATGTGTAAGGCCTTTAGCGCACCCCAATCGCAGGTACATGCGGTCGCGCAAAAGTCAATCGTTCACCGATGAAATGGCAGTGGTGGAAGCGTGGAGCCGCATCATAGAACTGCCGCCGATGCAGTTCAAAAAGATTGTTGTCGGGTCGGTGCGATTTTTACTGCAAACTGGGTGAACTGTTGTGACGAGTATTTACATTCATAGCGGTGTTCAGGGACGTATCCAGGGTTTTTGACCGGGGGCTGCTTGCTCAGACCCCCCTAAAGTTTTTCTCTATATAGGGGCGGGAATGCGTTTTGGCGCTAGCGCCATACAAAGGCGCCACGCCATGGCGCTATTGGCGTTGGCGCCAGGAACCGATCCATATGTATGTATGTAAAAATGCATACATATATAGCGAAATTCGCAAAAATGTGTTCATTTCCAAGGATGGGGAAGAAATTGCGCGAACACATCAAAAAATATATAGGAAGTTGCATTTTCCGGGACTTTTTAGGTCTCACCCCGGGAGGGGGGGGGCTGCAGCCCCGCCCCCCCCCCTGGATACGTCCTTGGTGGTCTTTGTTGTTTTGATTCATAAATGTGAATTATGTTTATAAATATTGCGCGGCAAATGCGCGCCTTTCCTGGTATCTTTTGTGTCTCGCTCAGGGGGGGGGGGGCTTGAATTGACAGATACTGAGAAAAATGTAATGCCATGACTAGGGTTGGCCGATGTTTTTTTTAAACGTTTTTAAAAAAAAACGTTTTTTTAAAAAAACATGACGTCCGAAATGTTTTTTTTTTTAAAAAACATCGGCCAAAATTTTTAGTACTAAGCACTAGGTATTTTGCAAAATTTTTGCGCGCAAGCGCGCAATTTCACACACAAATTGACATTGGTGGTTGTTTTCATTGGTTTTGTTGCATTTTTAGTATCAAAACATCCATTTCTATGTGCTACCATGGGTGAATAAGCCGACATATGTTGCTGTAATATATAATATTGAGGTAATGTGCTTCCATGTACCTCCACAGTGTGTAACTTCACTCCCAAAGTAACAACCTCCTTTTATAACCTTGTTTGATCACCATTCCGTGCCAAACTTTACCTGAAGTCACGAACATTCGACTATAAGGCGATATATGAACGACATGTTGATGAAAAATGGATATTTTTGACACAAATCACCACTTATAATGCTATCCCATGGCTCCACAGCCATTATATGGTCATATTTAACATCACATAGTATTGCCAGTGTCTGATATACCTATATATGTTGACACTAGGTCATATCTGGGAGCTTTTAAAAAAAACGTTTTTTTTTTTAAAAAACATCGAGTTAAAAAAAAACGTTTTTTTTCCAACCCTAGCCATGACAACAACATGAAGAGTTTGGTAAATTGAATTCATAGAAAAGTTCGGTCAGTGGCTGAGTGGACTGTTATATTCTTCTCAGTATACATAAAAATAAACATCACTGGCATATATCCTTTGCACACAGTTATATTTATTGGCGCTCCACACGCTGGAATGTCAACTGGTTTCAGTGTCAACTCGATTTTAGCTCAATTTTGGTTGCATGACAATTTCAAGTGCACATGCGGCAATGTCGAAACGGAATCAATTTGCCATGCGCATTTGAACTTGGTTTCGCAACCCATAAACTGAAATCTTGATGAAAACCGGTTGGTGCAGTTGACATCAGTTGACATCCCAATGTCAACTGGTCGAATGGTTTTCATCAAGATTTAAGTTTATGGGTCGCGAAACCTTGTTCAAATGCACATGGCAATATTGATTCCTTTTCGACATTGCCACATATCCACTTGAAAATAATCCTGCTACCTAACTTCAGCTAAAATGAGTTGACTCCAAACCAGTTGACATTCCAGCGTTTCCAGCGTGTGGAGCGCCATTTGCACACAGTATAACTCGTAGATAGATATCCAACAAAAAACGGCTCACTCGACTCCACCCAAAAAAAATCCTCCCCCAAACCCCCCCCAATATAACAGCATCAACTGCAACGTGGACGTTATCGTGCCAGGCACCGCCTTTTTGTCGCGGCTGAACATCACCCCGACCGGCACCGTGCAGGACCACAAGCAAGTCGACGATTTCCAGCAGTTGCAGGAGACTTTTGCGCACTTTTTTGGCTCCGGCGCACCGGCGGAAAGGTTTGTGAATGGTTTTGGGCTTGTGGTTTGGGGGGGATGTTGCGTGTGGAGGGGCGGTCTGTTTAAAGTGACGGATTTTATGGAAAGTTTCCAATTTGTGTGAAGTGTTTGCTTCGAGAATCGAGACTGAAACTTGTCGCTTCTCAAGTTTCCTCACTATTAGTTTCCCACCGAAATCCTCATGGGAATAGTCGTACATCCATTTCCACGCATCTGAGTTGCCGGAATGTAGCATTTTTGATCCCCGACAACTAGTTGACGATACTTTTTTCCAGTGACATGAATTTTCGAAGTGAACGACGTAACGACTGAATGTTGGACCATAAGCATTAAATAGTTTATGATATCCAAAATCGGCAAACCAGATTACCGTATTACCTCGAATTATCCCCCCCCCCCCTTGAATTGACCCCCCCTCGAATTAAACCCCCCTCAAAATGGGCTGGGGAAATAATAAACCCCCCCCCCCTCGAAATACCCCCCCCATTCGGAATGATGTACGTCATGTACATAATAAATACATCATGAATGCAATGTACATGATGTATATTACTGTTAATTTGCATTGCAGCTACACATAGAGTAGTTTGTGTAGCTATCTACGTGTTTATGTCCAAATATATGTGTTTGGACACATTTATTACCAGTTTTGGGTATGCAAATGCCCACTATTTACTACAATTTTTACGAAAATTTCTGACGAAATAATAAACCCCCCCTCGAATAAACCCCCCCCTCGAATTAACCCCCCCTCAAATTTTGCTGGCGAAATAATAAACCCCCATGGGGGTATTTCGAGGTAATATGGTATTTCACCCATGAGAAATAATTTCAATGGATTTTTTCAAGTATTTTCTATTTATGGATATTTATATAGGTATGTTAAACTGGATTGGATACTCAATTTTATTTTAGATACTACTCTGACAAATCTTCATTTGATGTGGCGCTCAAAGTAGCGGAAGATATGCTGCAGCGTGAAGTGAGTATAAATATCACATTGCATTTTGAATACTTATTATTTATATTGTTCGATTTTTTTATTATTTTTTTCTTCTTATTTTCCGAAAATCACGCCCCCATTGCCATTCTACTCAGCCATGGAGGGTATGAACATTTGCATCGTGTTTTTATTTATTTAGGACAAGCATGCCTTTTGTTTTTTATATAATTTCTGTTCCACTGGGTTCATTTCTCCCTGTGCTTTCCATTCAATGGCTCAAATATGTCCAGTTTTTTTTTGCGGTTTTGAACGTTTTCTGAAACTGTTTACCCGCTTTTGAGTGAATGAGTGTTTTCAGTTGACCCCTGATCGACCGTCAACTAGTGTTTATAGAATCTCACTCTTATCTGTATTTGTGAAATTGCTTACCCTGAAGGTCTTGTTTGAGCCATATTTCACGCCTTCATTCGTTTGCGTTCTTTAAAAGAGCAGTCATGATTAGGGTTGAAAAAAAAACGTTTTTTTAAACTCGATATTTAAAAAAAAACGTTTTTTTTTAAATAAAAAACGTATTTTTAAATAAACGCTTGCGCGCAAAAATTTTGCAAAATACCTAGTGCTTAGTACTAAAAATTTCGGTCGATGTTTTAAAAAAAAAAACATTTCAGACGTCAAGATTTTAAATAAAATACGTTAAAAAAACATCGGCCAACCCTAGTCATGATGCGAAATGAGAATCAAGTGACGAATGGCAACGAATATCCGGAAAGCTGCAAATTGTTTTTTTTCAAGTGTATTACTAACCCCAAACTGCGGTTCAATATGTCGTACAGTATTTATTACGATATCGTTTTCGATGTCGATATTCGATATTTTTGCTGTCCTATAGATGAAAATGCTTAATGAAATACCTCATTTTTGCTCAATAAAAATGTGTCCGATATCCAAAAAATCTTTTTACAAAAAAAAAGATGTGATTTTTGAAAAAATGTGACGTGAGCAATACTCGACAATCGATGTCGTATATAAAATAGTTGTTAGCGGTGCCCCCGTTCACGTGACAACGCTTATTATTATTATTATCTTGTAAAAATGCAAATATACCCCCAATTTGGCAGCTGGCAATCGGCGGCAACGCGGCGCTAATGGCGACTAAAATCGCTGCGACGTATCCCAATTACAACGTGGTTCTGGTGGGGCCGATCGGGCCCCGTTCCAAAGCGCTGCTCCACCCCAGGTGTCAGATCCAATTTGAGTGTCAGGCGCTCGCGCGTCAAATTGTGTCCATATTCCATACAGTAGCTTGCTAATGACATTTCAAAAATTCGTGAAATCATTTAAAGTTTGCTGGAATGGCGCGACGCGCCATAATTTACAAACACCAGTAAATTAAAGATTGGATGCTCATCAATCGGTTTTGAACATATTCGAGTTTTATTTTGAATTTGCTTTTTAATCTACGTCAACTAAAAGGCAATTTGAAAATTAAACCCAAATAGGTTCAAAGCTGATTTATGAGTACTCAGATTTGAGTTTACTGGTGTTTATAAACTTGTTCAGCGACTTTTCAGCGAAGTATTTGATAAAAATGACTCATTCTGGAAAAACCATTGTGTTCGAAGCTGAAAAATGAGTTCTCCAAACCTGTGGTAAACTAGTGTGTTTTTAGGTTTCAAACGGGATCCCGATCCCGGATCCCGTGAAATTCCGGGATTTAGCAGTCCCGATCCCGATCCCGAAACTTTTCAAATCCCGATCCCGATCCCGAGAAACTCCAAAGTCCGGGATCCCAATCCCGGAAAAATTACTGGAAATTATCAAAAGTGTAAAAACGACGTTTTTGCATGCAAAAATGTGAACGCAAACCCCCCGCGTTCATTTTATGCCACGTTTCTGGCATCCAACAGTGTTTTTAGACCTTTATGAACAACTGTGGATGCCAAAACATTGGCCAAAATCTCTATCCCAGGACCCCAATCCCGATCCCGAAAAAATGCCAATCCCGATCCCGATCCCGTGACCCCAATCCCGGCCAATCCCTATCCCGATCCCGAAATTTCAAAAAACCAATCCCTATCCCGATCCCGAAAAGTCAATCCCGTTTGAACCCTATGTGGGTTGGGCCATTTTCCCCACACAACGCACATAATTTCTTGCTCGCCTGTCGGGCGCCTAACGTTCAAATTGAATCTGGCCCCAGAATTGTGACGCAAAATTCTACTCGCATTGGCAAGGACGAACTTCACGTCATCATGGAGTATCGGCAGGGCGAAATTTGGGGCGATTATGTGGCGCCCACATCGTCTAGATTTATTACCAGTCATGATATGTTCAGGTGCGTTGGGACAGGGGATATTGTCTGGAAATATTAGGTGTCTGCCAGAAAAAACATTACTTGACTCCGTTCACACGGTTTTTCTACAAGGACAAAGTTTTCTAATGAAAGTGGGAATAACCTGCACAACTCAATCTCAACATGAATTTGAAAAATATTTCGAATATTTCAACGACAAAAATTAAAAATATATGTGTTCATGCTATTCCTCTAAAACTAGGCCTACCAAATTATTTGCCCCCCTCCCCCACTTCAGCGGCAGTTCAATGGTGATCGACATGTTGTTCAACACAATCACCACGCAGAAGCCAGGTGTCAGTCCCGCACCTTGGATAATGTCACGCGGAACATAAAGCATCATGTTAAATGCCATGCAAAATGTTAACTGCCCAGTCAGGGACGTATCCAGGATTTTTGAGCGGGGGGGGGGGCTGCTTGTTGACGGAGGCCGGCGAGCGGGGGGGGGGGGCTCAGCCCCCCCCCCTAAAATTTTACGTACCCAGAGTGGCGGAATAGCGCCATGGCGCTGGCGCCACTAGTAGGCGCAACGCCATGGCGCCATTGGCGTTGGCGCCAGCGCCATGGAACGCTGTATATGTATGTAAATATACATACAAATACTGCAAACAGCACATAATTGAGTATATTTATAATGATTTCGGTCACAGGGAGCAAATCTGCCGATAATACATTATGTCTGGCGAAAAATGCGCGCTGATGTTGGAAAAGTGCCATTTTCTGGCCACTTTCTGGTCTCACCCCGGGAGGGGGGGGGGCTGCAGCCCCCCCCGCCCCCCCCTGGATACGGCCCTGTGCCCAGTGATACTGTATTCCATTTTACTGGGAATTTAACATTTAGCATGACATTTCACATGAAATTTTACTCTCAAATAGAAATTTTACCGGGTGCGGGAATGGCCTCAGATTTGGTCATTTTGTCCGGACTGCACTTATTGGACAACCAACCGCGAGAATTGTGGGAGGAGAAATTGAGACAGCTGAGGCGGTATATTGGCCAGCTGAGTTCGCATATACCCATGCATTTGGAGATGGCTTCCATTTCGGACCATTTGTACGCTAGGAATCTCATGAGTAGGGTGTGTTTGAGTTACGGGTACATTTGGCAACGTACTTGATTTTTCCTGTTGTATTTTTGATTGATAATTTTTTTCCTGTTGATTTTTTAAAGTTAATCTGCCTATTTTTCAGGTATTTTTGGCCAAATATTTGATTGCATACCTTTTTTGGCTCCGTCCTTTTAAACTGCGTTCAAAAATACGGTTTAAAACGCCGACGATCCCTACCCCGCCATGAACATTTCGCCCTACCCCTACTCAGATTCTGCCCTACGTGGACTCGCTCGGTCTAAACGAACAGGAGCTCGCCTTCCTAGCGCAAGTCGGCGGCGCTTTATCAGCCGAGAAATTGTTCCCTGTCACCGCTGGCACCATTCATGTGCACAAGGCTGTGGAGATTTTGTATTGGCTCCTGAGTAATTATGGCTATGATAGGGATGATCCAGTGAAGAGCGGAAATCGACTGCAGAGGATTCATTTTCATTGTCTCACTTATCATCTTTTGGTGCGTGACTCGTTTTTTGTATTTTGCTGGTTTTTGCTATTCGTAGCGTATGGCTACGATTTCGAACAGCGAACCGTTTTGTTGGGGATTCTGAATTTTCACGTGATTTCTTCACAGAGCATTCAAAATGTTGCCTGAAACGTGTCACTTTGGATGGTATTCAGGTGTGACCGCATTATTCACGTTTACACCGCCTTACCAAGTATACTCAAATAGCGCCCTCCTATAGTGGCAACCGGTACACCTCTATAAGCGGTATGGTACGGTAAACCTTCAATTTTTAAGGAAAACGGTACGGTACGTTACGGTACTTTAATTCTGAAAAGTTCGGTAAACGTTACAGTACGGTAAATTCCAATCCCCGCTACGGTAGGATAAATTCCCAAATTCTCGGATCCATCCATTACGGTACGGTACCCCCCCCCCCCCCAGGCAGTGAGAGGCGCCGACTGGTCGAACCTGGCGGCGTCGCTGGCGGCGGGCGCGCGAGTGGCGGCGCGGCAGGCGTGCGGCAACGCGGCGCGCATCGAGTCCGACATGGTCGACATCCGCATCGGCTACACGTTCGTGCTCGACAAGGAGATCGGCAGGGTGTATAGGTTCAACCCGCATAGGTTGGTGCGTGTGCGAGGTTGATGGGAGGTTTTGATGAAACTAGTTATAAATGCATTGAGATATCGGTAAAACAATTGCTAATTTTTTGGAGAATGTTTTAGTGTTCTTTTTGCTTATCGGTGTATGTCCTGCCCGTTAGGTGTTCGATTTTCTTTATTACAAGTAGCATTGCCGGAAAATTAAGTATGTGTTAAACAATTTTTTTTGCAAAAATGTCGACTGGCACTTTTGGAGGCACGCCTTTTTTCGAGACCGGCCCTTAAAATATCAACTTATCGAAAGCTTGACCACGGTATCGTTTGAACCCCAAATTGAACACCCCCCCCCCCGTTCAGCCCCCTCACCTCGTGGATGCGCAACGACGTTGTGTTCGTATTCACGCCGGCGCTCGTCTGCAAGCACCCCAGCAAGACGGTGGGCATCGGCGACGCCATCAGCTCGGTCGGGCTGGTTTACTCACAGTTTTATAGGGTGCAGGGCGCAAGGCGCACGCCCGAGGTGCCCCCCACCTGAGTGGGCGGAGCTTGAGTCTTTTTTGATTGGTTAGAGTTTGTGGCTTTTTTTGAGGGTGAGTGAGCTTGAAGGTGTATATTTTCGTTTACATTTCGTCGTTTGACGTGTAATTTTCGCTGACATTTTCGTCATGTCGAATATCAATGATGAAACCTGCTCATTTTACGGTTAGGATGAAACCTGAAACGCGATTAGGATGTAAAATTAGCCGTTGATGTAATTATATGTATATTACTGCACTGGGACTAGACGCTAAATGGCAATTTGCACCGTTACGTATCATCACCTGGTGCAGTCCGGCACCCTGTAAAGTGTGTCGGGTATCGGGTATCAAGGGTCGTACAGAGTGTAAAACATTTATAACTGAACCTTTGACTTTTTCATGACATTTGACAAATTTCTATTTCTATGGCGAAATTTGACACTCTACATGACACTTGACGGTGTGCGGGACTGCTCCTGTCACACCTGGATATCAGATTTTTGAAAAAGTGTATGCCGTGTTACCTTGAAATACCCCCATGGGGGTTTATTTTTTCGCCAGCAAAATTTGAGGGGGGGTTAATTCGAGGGGGGGGGCGGTTTAATTTTTTCGCCAGAAATTTTCGTAAGTTTCGTAGTAAATACCATTTGCATACCCAAAACAGGTAATAAATGTGTCCAAACAGGAGACATATGTACAATAAAACGTTGATAGCTACACAAACTAGTCTATGTGAAGTTGCAATGCAAATTAACAGTAATATACGTCATGTACATTGCATACATGACGGATTTATTTTGTACATGACGTACATCATTCCGAGGGGGGTTTATTATTTCCCCAGCCCATTTTGAGGGGGGGTTATTCGAGGGGGGGTTAATTCAAGGGGTAATATTAGGTAATATGGTATCTTCGAGGTAATATGGTATTCGGTTATTAGGCAAATTTATGTATATTTCCAACCCATAGGAAATTTTTAAAAGGCGTTGAAACGTTTTAGAACTGTTTTTTATTCCTTTCGTTGTGTTGCATATTTATTTATAAATAGGTACAGTAACTATGTAGGTAAATGATTTTTAATCTAGAGGTCTGATGTCTTCCATTAGAGGTTGGGTTTTTTATCTTTTTCGAATTTTATGTGCCGACTGTTTATATACCGCGTTTGTGTTCACCCGCGGAGTCAAAAAATAGATTTCAGTCGAACTTTAGATAGAATTAACGTTTGCCACGGACACACAGCAGTCATTTTACGCTGGAACCAAAGGCCATTATCACATGTTGTTACATGCCATGCAAAAGTAAAATGCCATGTAAAATGTCAATATTGATGTCACGCGTCATGTAAAATGACAAATTGCCGGTAAAATAGTACTGGATTTTTCTATGATATTTTACAATTTACATGACATTTTGCAAGGTGCGGGGCAGGCACGAGTTCCTTTTATCGATCATTTTTATCACCCGATTTCGATTGACCCGAAAAAAATCTGGTTTGTGAACGCACAAAATAACACACGTTTGACAATATTTTGGCCATCTTCTGACGTCATTCTCAACGTTGGATGCATTTCCAGTGGTAATTTGAAAAATTCCTGAAACCTTTAATTATGATTTTCCGCATTTTGGAAATAGCCGCGTAATTCAGGTAACATATCTGTCAAAAATTATACATATTACACTTCTCATTGGAGCTTTATTAGTGATAAATATGTACGTTTCATGACACTTTTAGATGTAAATAATGTTGTATTTATGATAATGTATGTATCGATTATATGATATGGATTTGTTTCGACGACAATTAGGAACTTTTGAGTGATTCACTGCACGGGTTCTGCTGTAGGAAATTGCCATCGCGCAAACTGAAAAAGTAAAATTAATGTAGGAGCGGTCGCGCATGAAAATGTTTTTTTTCGCTGTCGCAAATTTGCGCTGATTTAGCGTTACGATAAAAAATCACTCGTCCATGTACATTGTGTTTATGTGCGTTATAAATAATATCATTACATGTTTACTTTAAACCAAAATGTTAAAAAAACATCCCAACAAAGTGCACACTATCATTACCCCATTTCATCTCATAATTTCAGTGGTAAAAAATCATAGTGTAATGCATAGTTTGTAAACTGTATTTACTTTTACTCGATAAATACGTACACACGAGTACAGAGTAAATATGGTTACGTTTCCTCCGAAAACGTTCGTGTACTCGCTTTTACGTATAGTTTTTGAAAGTACTCGAGTGCAGAAAACGTATTTTTATAGGCGTTTTTGTAGGTTTTTCAAGGTATAGAAGGGAGGAAAGGGTGATAAAAAGCTCAAAATAGAGAAAAATAGACAAAATGGTTATATAAGATCATATATAGCCAAAAGATATGAAAATGGGCAAATTTGAAGGTGAAAATCGATCAAAAATATGAAAATTCGTGATTTTGAATGAAAATTGGGGCAAAGTTTCTCAAAAATACTCACTATTACTTTTTCCAAGGGGGAAAGTATTTTACTCACGTTTACTCTTCGAGTAAAAGTAAAAAAAATTACGTCAGGTTTTCTGTACCTGGGGTGAGTAAAAACAATACTTTAAATTTACGTGTACTTTGAAAGAAGTTCGGTACTTTAACAACTCTGGTGTAATGAAATAAATAAGCACTTTGGTATCGCTGGGAATAATACACTTTTGTGATTACTGTTATTAGTATTACTAGTGGTTTAAGTTTATGAAAAGCTTGTAAATTGTGTGTGTGTGCTACAAAATATAGTCAATTGAGGCGTCTTTCACGTGGGTTCCTCCAACATAAACTAATTTGGCGCCTAAATTTCGTAAACTTATAAACTAGCTTTGGATGTATTTCCGTTAATCAGAAGAATAATGCTGTTGATGGATATCGAAATTCATCAGGCACACATAGGGTTGGCCGATGTTTTTTTTTAAACGTTTTTTATTAAAAAAAACGTTTTTTTTTTTTTAAAAAACATGACGTCCGAAATGTTTTTTTTTTAAAAAAAACATCGACCGAAATTTTTAGTACTAAGCACTAGGTATTTTGCAAAATTTTTGCGCGCAAGCGCGCAATTTCACACACAAATTGACATTGGTGGTTGTTTTAATTGGTTTTGTGGCATTTTTAGTATCAAAGTATCCATTTCTATGTGCTACCATGGGTTAATAAGCCGTCATATGTTGCTGTAGTATATAATATTGAGGTAATGTGCTTCCATGTACCTCCACAGTGTGTAACTTCACTCCCAAAGTAACAACCTCGTTTTATAACCTTGTTTGATCACTATTCCGTGCCAAACTTTACCTGAAGTCACGAACATTCAACTATAAGGCGATATACGAACGATATGTCGACGAAAAATGGATATTTTTGACACAAATCACCACTTATAATGCTATCCCATGGCTCCACAGACATTATATGGTCATATTTAACATCACAGAGTATTGCCACTGTCTGATATACCTATATATGTTGACACAAGGTCATATCTGGGAGCTTTTAAAAAAAAACGTTTTTTATTAAAAAAAAAACGTTTTTTTTTAAAAAAAAACGTTTTTTTTTAAAAAAAAACATCGAGTTAAAAAAAACGTTTTTTTTCCAACCCTAGGCACACAAGTTAACTACTGAAATTTCAACAAAACTTGGTAACTTAAGTTGGTTTTGAACCCATTTGAGTTCACTAGAATGAGTTTTTATTGTTCATCTCCGTCAACTGCAGTTGGTTCACGCTTCATTCCGATAAATTCAGATACCGTTCAAAGCTTATTTCAGAGTTTACTATAAAAAATTAGTTAACCCGTTGTGAACTACATAGTGTTTCTGAGGGCACTCCCAGACCCTGTAAAAAGCCGTGTCAAATGTCAAATGTCATGCAAAGTGTCAAAAGTCATGGAAAATGCCCTGCAAAATGGCAAACTTACGTTGGCACCTGGTGCCCGTTGTAACTCAAATGTATTCATAACAGATTTATCCGTTTCCGAAACCTCGGCTATAAACTAAAGTCCATGTAGACACAATTCCACGTAACATAGCTTTCATTATGATGAAACTTTGTGTATAATTTTTTCAAATAAGTAACTGTATTCATCGGTATACGGTAACATTCTCCTTGGAGCTTATGTATCCGTTCAGTATATTCATGTAAATAGGGATTTTTCACGTTATTGATTTGATATTGTTATTTGTGAAGGCATTGCCACATTTTATAACATTAGCATTTTACTTATCTCATGAATCCAATAAAAACCGCCATCGATGTTTGTTTATGTTTATTCATGCGATCGAGATTGCGCCGATTTTCATGTGACTTCGCTAGGGATGGAAAGATTGTTTTTCAAACACAAGATTTTTTCAAACTATTGATGAGAAGCGTTGTTAAAATGTTTATATAAAAAAACGTATTTTAAAAGTATTTTATTACCCGAATATGGTTATGAGTCACATATTTATGCAGTTATTTATATCAGACAAGCGGCAGTAAATACCAGAGTTGTTAAAATACTGGTATTTTTGGAAAGTGTAAGCGTAAGCGTAAATGCACTTTCCAAATCTTGAGTATGGATACTGTAAGCGTAAGGTATTTTTTAAATACCAAGGAATGTGTAAAAAAAAGTGTAAGCGTAAATTTTTTTTAAGAACGTGCTCTTGCTGTTGAGCATCGGACTTCCTGTAAATTTTAGATGAATTTAATGATCATTCCATTCATTTTTCACATTATTCTCATTAAACACAATCATCAAAACATCATCGTCGGAATCCATCATCCGACCCAAAATTCACAATCTGACGCCACGATAATATCTAAGAGACATTTTTTTACAACACACTTATATTTTGACACAATTAGGGTTGGAAAAAAAACGTTTTTTTCAACTTGATGTTTGTTTGTTTTTAACGTTTTTTTAAACGTTTTTTTTAATAAAAAACGTTTTTTTTTTAAAGTTCCCAGATATGACCTTGTGTCAACATATATAGGTATCTCAGACAGTGGCAATACTCTGTGATGTTATATATGACCATATAATGGCTGTGGAGCCATGGGATAGCATTATAAGTGGTGATTTGTGTCAAAAATATCCATTTTTCGTCAACATATCGTTCGTATATCGCCTTATAGTCGAATGTTTGTGACTTCAGGTAAAGTTTGGCACGGAATAGTGATCAAACAAGGTTATAAAAGAAGCTTGTTACTTTGGGAGTGAAGTGACACACTGTGAAGGTACATGGAAGCATATTACCTCAATATTATATAGTACAGCAGCAAATGGCGGCTTATTAACCCATGGTAGCACATAGAAATGGATACTTTGATACAAAAAATGCCACAAAACCAATGAAAACAACCACCAATGTCAATTTGTGTGTGAAATTGCGCGCTTGCGCGCAAAAATTTTGCAAAATACCTAGTGCTTAGTACTAAAAATTTCGGTCGATGTTTTTTTAAAAAAACAAACATTTCGGACGTCATGTTGTTGTTTTTTAAAAAACGTTTAAAAAAAAAAAACGTTTAAAAAAAAAACATCGGTCAACCCTAGACACAATTTATATTTTCTATCGCTGTTTTCAGTTAGTTATTGAACACGTGCAGTTTTTTGACACACGTTCTTGTTCAATTTTTTTTGTAGTTTTACACTTTTTCAAAAGTGTAAAACTGGCATGTGTGAATTTTTTTACACTTTTACGCTCGCGTGTAAAAAATTGCAAAAGCCGTGAATTTGTAAAAAATATAGTAAATACATTGAAAAAAACCTTTGCCATCCCTAGGCCTAGACTCCGGAAATCACATTTCCTCTAGGATATCCATTCATGAATATAAGTATCGCATTTATTTCTGAATTTCTAGGGTGATCACACTGCGGCTATCAAAATCATTGCCGCAACATGTCTGAAGGCTTTCACAGCGTTAGTTTTTTACCGAACCTATTTTTTACCCGCCCAAACGGCGCTTTTCGGTATTGGTCAATTTTTCATGTGCTCGTAAGCTGGGACGTATCCAGGATTTTTGAGCGGGGGGGCTGCTTGTTTACGGAGGCCGGCGAGGGGGGGGCTCAGCCCCCCCCCCCTAAAATTTTTGCTACATAATGGCGCCATTGGCGTTGGCGCCAGCGCCATGGAACACTGTATATGTATGTAAATATACATACACAACAGCAAAAAGTACAACATTGAGTGTATTTATAACGATTTGCGGCCACATGGAGCAGATCTGATGATAATACCTTATGTCCGGTGAAGAATGCGCGCTAGCGCGCAAAAATGTTTACGCTGACGGTGAAAAAGTCGCATTTTTCGGTCATATTCTGGTCTCGCCCCGGGAAGGGGGGGGGGCTGCAGCCCCCCCCCCCCTGGATACGGCCCTGCTCGTAAGGTCTTTTAAAATCGTCGATAATTGCTTGTTTTGGAATTCAATCCAGTGGTGTGCACTGGGGCCGATGACTGAAATTTTTTGAGCTGATAAATCTGGTTTAAACATTTGAATTTGGCGGAATGAGGCTCGTCAACTACTGTTGACAGAGGTCAACAATGTGCCTACACACACTAGTTTTCACCGTGACTTCGTGTGAGAACTGAAATTTTTTCAAATGCAAATAAATGAACACGGTTGAATTATTTTATATAATTTTAATTGGAATTTAGATGAAAGCTAAAATTAAAAAAATTGAAACTAAAACACAGCATACAAAAGAGTAGGCTGGATGTCGCCATGTGGCCATTTCAGTTTTCACATCAGTCACGGTGAAAACTAGTGTGTGTAGGGTCAATGTTTCATTCTGGTAAACCAAAATATTTACAAAATAGATTTATCAGTTGCGGAAATCTCGGTTGTCAACTATGAATAGGGTGTCAACTTTCCGTTTTCCATTTTCCGTTTCCGCTTTCCGCAGGCTAATTTTTTTCCGTTTCCGTTTTCCGGCTGCTAAATTTTTTTTCCGTTTCCGTTTTTCCGGTACATTTTCCGTTTTCCGGCAATTTTTTTCAGTTTTTCCGCCTTTTTCCGTTTTGCGGTTCAATTGTCTGTTTTTCAAACTATTTTCCACTTTCCAGCTCAATTTTCTGTTTTCTGTTTCAGCCAAACTGGTAAAAATGCACGCAGGTTCTCAATGAAGTGTATTTTTCCTATTTCTAGTGAGATTTCTGCACATTTTTTTAATTCAGGATAAATTTCCGCAAATTTTTTTCCGTTTCCGGCAAAATTTCAGCAAATTTTTTCGGTTTCCGGCATAATTTCAGCAAATTTTTCGGTTTCCGTTTCCGTTTTCCGGCCTTCAATTTTTCCGTTTTCCGTTTTCCGGCAAGTGCAAAAAATTTTCCGTTTCCGTTTCCGTTTTCCGGCATGTGCAAGAAATTTTCCGTTTCCGTTTCCGTTTTCCGCCAAAAAGTTTTTGTTGACACCCTAATATGAACATGCTCAATCTGCAAGTGTGATGCAAAGTTGGATAACATCCGACAAATATTCACATTTAACATATTACATGGTGCGCGGCTGTCGCCCAAAACCACAACCCATTTTCATCCAATCGGACTGCCCGACAACCCCCCCCCCCCCTGTCGGGTCAATCAACCCCCCCCCCCTGTCGGGTCAATCAACCCCCCCCCCCCGTGTCGGGTCAATCAACCCCCCCCCCCGTCGGGTCAATCAACCCCCCCCCCTGTCGGGTCAATCAACCCCCCCCCCCTGTCGGGTCAATCAACCCCCCCTGTCGGGTCAATCAGCCCCCCCCCACAGGTGGTATCAGCGCTGCGGCGTAGCTTCAGTGGTGACTGCATGCGGCCGTTGTCGCGGCGGCGCGACCAGCTGCGAGCGCTGCACGCGTGCCTCGAAGAGAACAAGCACCAGTTGTGCCTGGCTGTGAACAGGGATCTTAGAAGGGTGCGTTGTCGGGCATAGGGCGCTTTGGTGCTGGGGCCTGGGGTGAAAAACGCAACCGCGAGTGGCAGGAGTCGCCAGGATTGCCGCCACTGTATGTCAACTGGTTTCGGTGTCAACTCTATTTTAGGTAAATTTAGGTCGCTGGACAGATGAAACCCGATGTCAACTGGGTTGCCGTCATGATTTTAGTCGATGGGTTCAGATGAGGGTGTAGCGGCCGTAATGAAAACCCGGCCGTAATGAAAGCCTGGCCGTAATGTATGCCCACCGTAATGAAAGCCTGGCCGGAATGTAGCATCCCCTACATTACGGCCAGGCTTTCATTACAACCGGGTAGGCATACATTACAGCCAGGCTTTCATTACGGCCGGGTTTTCATTACGGCGAAGCCCCCGCCGGTTCAGATGCACATGGCAACATTGATTTTCCGTTTCGACATTGCCGCATCTGCACGAGAAAATTCAGCTGCGATCAAGAAAGATCAGTGACGCGGCAGTGGACTATTCCGCATGTAAACCCATCCCGCATGTTAACCCGGTACACATTGAATTATACCTGGCATATTGAAAATAGATAATAAAACACATGACCTAGTTATTTTGAAGGTGAAGATCTATAAGAAGTATGAAATTTAGGGAATTTTGGTGAGAATTAGGGTAAAATTGCTCAAAAGCGCTCCAGATAGCTAAATAGCTAGGCAATTTGCGGGTGGGGGGGGGTGTTCAGAGGAATGTAGCCAAAAAAAATTTGCGCCAGGGATAGATAGATGCTGGGGGGTTTGGGGTGGTGTTACCCACCCCCCTTTCTTACCCCTGCAGCCATAATGTGTCTATAATGGGTCTACATGCGGAATGGGCTTTGATGCGGAATGGGCCCTAGCCGTTGACGCCGCGTCAACTAGTTTGTGTAGTCACACTAGCTCCACGCCGCAGCCGCACACGGAGACGCTGTGCTACGAGATCATTCAGACGCAAAACGACATCAACACAGCCATTAGCGAACTGGATAAATGGACCGCGCCGCGGCCCGTGCGCCGCCCCCTTCTATTTGCCATTGATTATGCTGAAATTCGGTTGGTAGTGCCTTGGGATTTATTTGATGGATTTTTTAGCTATAAGGTTGTTATTTTTATTGGGGTGTTGTGTTGTTGCCAAAAATTTATAAGTGTAAGTTTAATGTACATAAGTTTGTAAGTTTAATGGCGCTGCGCACACTGCAAAGTGTAACGAGCGGGTCCGGACGTTTTAATGGGGCAGGCCTGATACGCACATCTGCCCTGCTGCAATTCGCCATCACCACCCCCGTGCTCTCAGAGTCAGGTGGGGAGTGTATTGATTTGTGTTGTATTTGTGCATGTCAACTGACATGCGAACTAGTTGACGGCTGAGTTGAGTTTTAGGAAACTGATAAACGAGGTTGATTTGGACGAGTGCCAGTTTAGATGGTTGAGGAGTCTGTCAACTACCGTTGATTGTTATTTATAATGGTTCACTCTTCTGGCAAGTCGAATGTGTTTAGAACGGATTTATCAGTTGCACAAGTTTTGGCAGTGAACTAACCGGTTGGGTGTATGGCTATTAGCGCGATTTAGTTAGCCCAACACTTTTCTGACGCTCTTCCACTCGTTATTCTGCCGCAAATTGCACAAACTTCGAGGACAGTGAAAGTAAAGTTGCAGTAAGTAAACTCACTTTGCTGCTTTGAATAGAATTTTAGTCGCTTGCGGAATTTTTCACCGATGTAGGTAGGCACCGCATAATTTTGGACAAAACGAAGGTAGGTAGGCACCGCTGCCGCACATGCTAGAAAAGTGGGGGCAGGCCTGATACGCACATCTGCCCGTTGCGCACATTTGCCAGTTTTTTCACTTGACACTTTTTCAAGTGATTTTCAGATGAGTAAAGTGAAAAAAAGTTGCGCAATGACATTAGTGAACTTTTTTCACTTCACTCATATCTGAAAATCACTTGAAAATGTGTCAAGTGAAAAAAAAGTGAAAAATGGCCATTTTTCACTGTTTTTCACTTTACATATTTTCAAGTGATTTTCAGATATGAGTGAAGTGAAAAAAGTTCACTAATGTCATTGCGCAGCGTTTTTCACTTCACTCATATCTGAAAACCACTTAAAAAAGTGTCAAGTGAAAAAACCGGGCAAATGTGCGTATCGGGCAGATAAAAATTAGAATTAGAAGCCAAATTAGATAAAAATATCGTAGTATATTCTTTAATGAAGTCACGTAAGATTTGTATATCAATTTCACCGATATTGTAAATACAATGTACGGAATTTTTTCGAAATATCCCCCCCCCCGAAATCCCCCCTCAAAATGGACACTATGAATTTATAACCCCCCCCCCTCCCCGAACTTTAGTGTATTTATACAGAACGGTGATTCGAAGAAATACGGTAATATGTTGGATATTGGTCTTATTTTCTTATTCGAATTGATATGGTAGATTTCACACTGCGTGCGCTCTCCAGACTAAATATCCCAATCACTAACCAATTCCCTTTTAAATCCATCAATCTATCCCACCCCCAAACCCCCACGCCCCCCCAGCGTGGAGCCCCTGGGCGTGGTCCTAATAATCGGCGCGTGGAACTACCCCATCCTGCTCACCCTACTCCCCCTGGTGGGCGCCCTAGCGGCGGGCAACTGCGCCCTACTGAAGCCCTCCGAGTTGTCGCCGCACACGGCGGCCGCTCTGAACGAGTTGCTGCCAAAGTACTTGGACCGGGATGTGGTGCAGGTGATGCAGTTGGATGCGGGGGGTACCGAGAGGTTGTTGCAGGTTTGTTGAGGGTGCTAGAGGTTTGCCTGCGGGGATTGGATCCTAAGGGGGGTTCATTCAGGTTGGATACCAAGCCGTGTACTTAAGGGTAAAAGTCAAGTGTAAAATGTCATACAAATGTGTCAATTGTCATGCGATGTGTTTGGCAAAGTGTCAATTGTCATGCGATGTGTTTGGCAAAGTGTCAATTGTCATGCAAAAGTTCACTTATAAATTTTTTTGATTGACATTTTACATGACATTTGACATTTGACTTTACAGTTTACAGTACTCGGGACTGCCCCCATCTCTCCTTTGGAGTTACACATATATATGGATTTTCACGACCCCATTTTTACAAAAAAAAAACGGTTTCGATGCTTGCGCTTTTTACAGCTTTTTAACGGTATTTGTAAGACCGGCATTGTTATTTGATTTACAGCAATCCAACATTGTCAATTACCCAGGAACGATTCGACCACATATTCTTCACTGGCAGCGCGCGCGTGGGCAAGCTCATATTGAAGGCGGCCGCTGAACACCTCACCCCAGTCACATTGGAACTCGGTGGCAAATGGTCGGTACTTAGATTTTTGGTCAATGATGCTTGGCACCTGTTTAGTTGTCTATTATGTGCAATGTGCTATTTAGAAATCGTAGTCGTTTTACTGGATATGGCACTTGATTAAAAATACAAAGTGCAGAAAAAAGTTACAAAATTCATACATAGACAAGTCTAAAAACATTAACTACCCAACCAATAAACATCTCCCAGTAAACTCCGCCCACATGAATCCAACCCAACCCCCATTGCATTGCCAGCCCAGCCATCGTGGACAACACTAGCGACATGGACGTGTGCGGCAAGCGCATCGCCTGGGGCAAGTTCGTGTCCGCCGGCCAGGTGCCACCCCGGGCCCTGGAAAATGCCCTACAAAATGTCCAATGTCATGCGAAGTGTCAAAAGTCATGTAAAATTCAAGGTTCCTTCGCCATATTCCATGACATTTTGCGGGACTTTAGACACTTTGCATTACATTTCACATTTGACAGGGCATTTTACAGTGTCTGAGAGTGCTGCCAGACTTGCATCGCGCCCGACTACGTGCTGTGCACCGGCGACGTGCTCGAGCCCCTTTTGGATAGTATAAGGCGACATTTGAAGGACTTTTATACGGCTGATGCTAGTCAGGCCGATGATTATTCGAGGATTATTAATAGGAGGAATTATGAGTGCGTGTGGTTTTTGTGTGCTTATCAGTGCATAAGGCAATAATGAGGAAATTCTTTGCTCTTGAGACGTTTTACATTCGCTTTAAAGGAAATAAAGGACTAATTTTCTCGTTGTTCACAAGATCTGCATGCTTTAGTCTGTTATTGGCAAATTGCCTCATTAAGACAACAACTGTGCGTGCATAATGTCAAATATATGCATAATTATGCCAATCCACTCGCAGCCGACTGATTAGTTTGTTGGCGACCTGCCAAGTCGTTGCTGGAGGCGTTCACGACGACGATCAACTTTATATTGAGCCGACTATCGTGTTTGCCAAATTTGCCGACCCAATCATGCAGGAGGAAGTGCGTTGTTTTATTGAAATGAATTTCATTTTCCGCTATTGCAAAATAGCGCTGTTCCGAGTCACTATTTAGTCAAAACACGAACTTTTGAGCTGATTTTTTTATTCTGCGGTTTTTTTGCCTTTGAAACTTATGTCTGGTGCAATCAATGTCTTATGTCTGGTGGTCTGGTTTCTAATAATTTTTCAAAACCATCCACCTCGTTAAAATGTTTTCCCTTTTTCCCTGGAATAATCCCCCAGTTGACGCTATCAGTGGATAAATCAATCTGTGGTGCAGATTTTCGGTCCCATCCTGCCGCTGGTGAGCGTGTCGTCGCTGGGGGAAGCGATCGACTTGCTGCGCAGCCGCGACGACAAGCCGCTCGCCTCCTACATCTTCAGCAAGGACAAGCACGTGGTCAACCGCATTTTGGATACCACTACCAGTGGAGCGGTTACTGTCAATGATTGCATGCTGCACATGGGATGTGCGTTTTTGCAATTTGCATTTTTTGTGAATTTTTGCGTAAAATGCGTTCATTGCGCTTGGAAAAATTGAAAATGAACGATTTTAAAAAATCGAGAGAGTATCTCAAAAATGAAGCGTTTTTAGATGGTAAATCGTGCATTTTGCCAAATTCTGCGAGATGTAAAATTTCATGCAAAGTGTAGAAAGTCATTAAAAAATGCTAAGCGACAGTTGAAAAATTGACCATTTTACATGACCTTGACTCTGCATGATATTTTACATTTCTCATGCATTCGTCACGGTCTGCAAATGGAACCAAATTGATCTGGAGCCAACTCTCCCAAAGAGAAGCGCAAATGCACTTATCCTGCCTCCTCCAACCGCAGTGGACTCGCTGCCGTTCGGGGGCGTGGGCTCGTCGGGCATGGGCCGCTACCACGGCAAGTACACGTTCGACACCATGTCGCACCACAAGTCCGTGCTGCGCCGCGCCCAGGGCTTGGAGGCCGCTCTGTGGTCGGTGCCTTTGTAGGGTTTGCAGGGTGGCGGTCCAGTTTTTGGACGAATTTGTCTTTTTTTTGAAGCAACGAATTTTGGGATTTTGTGAACGAAACTGAGGTCGATTTGTGGAAAATTCATTTTTGGACATACGACTGTTTGAAGTAGACGGCTCATTTGCAATGTCTACTGATTACTCGGTAGTCCGCCAAGTATGCTACCCAAATTAAAATACTTCGATAATGCCACAGCAGGATACTTATGCACGCATTTTCACACAGAAAAAATAATAATTTTTTTTTGAAGGCGGAGTCACGTACACGCGACGAATTTTTTTCCGGAACGTTGTTAATTTGGGGGGGGACCTTTTTGATTTGATTAACGATGACGTCATGATAGTGTTTCTGATGGCTAAATGCATAGCGTGCCGTCCGCAGAGTATATGAAATTTTTTATGTGTTCCACGCAACCTTCAAACCCGTCTAACCCCGCCAATTGGCAATTGTCCAATTCACGCGCAATAATCAGTTGACAATTGCGCGCAGGATGCGCTACCCGCCGCTAACTGACCAAAAGGGCAAATGGGCCCAGTGGCTGTCGGTGAAGCGCCCCTGCATGCCCGACGGCAGGACTTGTCGGGCTATTTTTTGGATGTTTTTTGGTCTTATTATCGGGTATCTTATGGCCGCTTTGGTGCGTGAATGAGGTGCTGTCTACTAGAGATAAAAGTGTATATGATAAGCGCATCGGTATTGGTGCAGATTCCGCTGGTGGAAAAGCGAAAAGTATATTTAGTGGTAAATGAGCAACAGGTGGCAATCCCAAGCCCTGTAAAGTGTAAAGTAAAGTGTCAAATGTTAAGTCAAATGCAAAGTAAAGTGTCAATTGTCATGCAAAGTTCAGTAATGAAACCTTTTCTTTTTTGTTTTGCTGACACTTTACTTTGCATTTGACTTTACACTTTACAGGGCTTGGGACTGCCCCCAGGTAAAACTTAAATGATAATAAATTGAATGTGACAGGTACATTTCTAAATGAAAATACTTTTCACTTGTCAGTTTATTTATCACTTTACCTATATGTATTTATATACCTATGTAGCTCACGATTCTTGTGTTACTTGTCCATTTGCGGAGTAACCTTGGATGTGATTCCGGTGATGATGTGATTGTAATTCTATTTATTTATTTCTCACAATATTCTACCATAGTCTGATTTTTGTTACTTTTTTTATAACACCGTTACCTGATCGGAGGGGTCGCTTAGTGACTTTTTAGTTTTTCGCTTTTTTTGGTTTTGGGATGAATATATTAATTTTCCTATATTTTTTTGCGATGAAAACTTGATAAATGGTGGCGAAATCCATCCGCTTTGTATCCTACAAAGAGATGAAATTATTTCCACCAAGCAAAGAAGTCAACTGAAGCAACAAAGTGTCCCCCAATTGAGGCAACTTTGCTCAGCTCAAAATCTCGCCCTCGTATCCATCCGACTGCAGTTGCAGCCATGGCAGCTGATAGCGGCACAAATGCGGCTGTGCTGCGCCGCCTTAACTGCGGCATGGTGCTGCGCTGCGTGCAGTTAGTCCTGTCAACTGGAAATTGGAATTGAGTTGACCGAAATGCTTTGCACGTGCTGGTTGAATGGTTGATAGTCTAATCGTGTTGTTGACAAATGTTGACAGATCACCAAGACATTTGTGAAGGTTTTTATGAAAGTGTAAAAATGCTTCTCAATTACCGTATTTTTTCTGATAGAACGGCATACCTCATTCTAATAGGAATTTTTCCAGTAGAACGGCATTCTAATACTTTCAATCTGCACGTTTTTACACTTTTGGAATCAATAGAATGGCGGCCTCCAATAGAACAGCAGGTAGAAATTACATCGGCAGAGTGCCAAAACAAAAAAATGTTACAAGAAGAGGTGGTGAGAACATCGAAGGTGTTCAGAACTATGATTCAGGGTTGTTTTCACATTTGGTTTTGTTCGAAGTTAAGCTTCAGATATTCGAATGTTGTTCATCTCTCATTAAAAACATAATGTTCAAATGAAACGTGAAGAAAATAGAACGGCAGCCTCCAATATAACGGAAAAGGAAAAAGTTGACGAAAAAAATAGAACGGCGCTCTTCTATTAGAAGAAATACGGTAGCCACCGACGAGATAGTGTGTATGGCTACAAAGCATTGCCAGGCGCATTGTAATTCTGTGAAACGTTTGCAAACAATTTTAGCAAATTTCCCCGCAGATGGGACACTATGGAATCCGCGTGGCAGATACGCACTACCGCTGGCAAGTTGCCAGTCACCGCGATGTGGCTCCAGGGCCACATTTCTGTTGGTGTAGTTTGGCTTTCTGTGACAATTTTGCCCAGTTAACGGGAGTGGGGAGGAATCCGTAATAATTGTGAACTAAACAGCAAATGCCATCGGGAAAGGTTCTGTTGGAATTGGAAAATTACAGATACTTCAATGAACCGTATATCCTCGAAATACCCCCCCCCTCGTTTAACCCCCTCAAAGTTCTCATTCTGAAAAATAAACCCCTCGAGGGGAGGGGGGTATTCCGAGGAAATACAGTACATTTCTTGAGGACATAAGCTTTAGGTTATAAGTGGTAAGCCACGTGACAGGTTAACTGACAAGTAGAAACGAACACTCGTCAAGAGAAGTACTCCTCACTTGCAAGTTACCTAAATAGCTCAGCACCCATCACTTTCCTCACCATTTTGCCACATTTTAGATCGCCCCCAATCCACCACTGATGGCACCAAACCCCTGTGCCAGGTGTCCCCGCGGCCGGACATCGGCGACGACACGTGCGAGGTGCGCCTGCGCGACGGCACCGGCGAGCTCGGCCTCGAGTCGGACGAGCAGTCGGTCGGCAAGCTGCACGGCACCTACTGCGCTTTGTTGGCCGATTTGGTGCGGGGTAGCATTTGCCCGATTGGGCTTTTGTTGGGCAGCCCGATTTTTAGTTGTGTCGGAAATTACTGTTGTTATGTGCTTCTGTTTGACACCTAACATATTTACACTGTTCCTAGTGCTGTAAAATGTCGTCCAAATTTGTCAAAGTGTGTATCATAAATATGTGTAAATTGTACAAAGTGCTGTATAAAACAGTAAAACAGTCGATTTTTCTAATGCTTTGTTCCAGGATTGAGTCTTATCATGTCACTTTACAAATATTATCTGACATTTTACAGGATTCAGGACCGGGCCCGAACGATATTTCAACCGGGCAGCGTTTAGGCAATCCCAAACACAACTAGAATCGGGATGCCCGAAAAAACCATGTCGGGCAAATTAAATCCCGCCGCTGGTGCCCGACCAGCCGTTTGATGACGAGGACAAGTGGAGGAATGCTCATGTGATTAGGATACATGAAACTGACGAAAAGGGTGCAGATAAGTGGACCATGGCTTACGTACCCTATCCCCCCATGGACTTCTTACCCCCTGGGTTGATATAGCCCTCGAGGACTACATCAGCCCGAGGACTACTTCGACCCGACTTTTATAACGTGGGATGATGTAGTCCTCCATACAAAATATATAATTACACTTTTGGGGCATCTGTTGGGCCATGGGAATGTGTTTGATATTTCCTTTTATTTATTGCGATGCAAGAACACTGCTTGCATCAGATCAAAAATATTTATTGACGCGTGGCACGCCAATATTATGCACGCGTCTGTTTGGCCTATTGGCATCGATTATCGATTGCGTGGGTAAATGAAGAACAATGCATGCAACTTACAAACTCAATTTCTTGGCCATTTCTCAGCCGATTTTCACCAATGAACACTTAAAATGATCAGAATCCATGGAGATTGCATTTTTATGTTCAGATTATTAAGAATTCGGTAAACTCATGGTAATCATGACAGACAAATCGCCAATATACTACAGACAAAATGCCAATACAACACAGACAAAACGCAAATGCAACACAGACAAAACGCCAATGGATCACAGACAAAATGCTTTGGCATTTTGCTGTGTTGCATTGGTGTTTCGTCTGTGTTGCATTCGCGTTTTGTCTGTGTTGCATTGGCATTTTGTCTGTGTTGCATTGGCATTTTGTCTGTAGTATATTGGCGATTTGTCTGTCATGATTACCATGAGTTTACCAAATTCTTAATAATCTGAACATAAAAATGCAATCTCCATGTGATTCTGATCATTTTAAGTGTTCATTGGTGAAAATCGGCTGAGAAATGGCCGAGAAATTGAGTTTCCTAGTTGCATGCATTGTTCTTTGTATACGCACGCAATCGATAATCGATGCCAATAGGCCAAACAGACGCGTGGATAATATTGGCGTGCCACGCGTCAATAAATATTTTTGATCTGATGCAAGCAGTGTTCTTGCATCACAATTAGTGATGGAATGGCGCCATGGCGCTAGCGCCCTAAAATGGTATCGTACGTTACTCCTCTATAAATGCTTCCGTAATGATATACAGACTGAAATATGGGATTTTTTTGTTGGCGCCATTTTGGCGCCTGGCACCATTTTGGCGCCTGGCACCATTGTTTCTGGCGCTCTTTGGCACCCGGCGCCATTTTTTTCAGATGGCGCCGTGGCGCCATAGGCGCCTGGCGCCATTTTCTCTGGCGCCCTGTGGCGCCCGGCGCCAATTTTTGGAATGGCGCCATGGCGCCATTGGCGCCATTTTTCCTGGCGCTTTTCCATTACTAATCACTATAAATAAGAGGAAATATCAAACACATTCCCATCAACAGATGCCGGGTCAACAATGGGTCAATGGGTAAATTAAAAGCAAGGCCGGGCCGCGTGCCGCGGGTCAATGTAACGCAAGGCCGCGTGCCGCGGGTCACTGTAACACACACAGTAGGTAATATATGTATAATGGGTTGATATAGTCCTCATACAAAAAGGGCTGTCGGCCGATATAGTCCTCGAGGACTATATCATCCCCCGGGGTAAGAAGTCCATCGGGGGATAAATCCCGGTAATCGTGGACCATGGAAGTGCGGCACTACGCGAGGCACGTACTCAAGCTGCCCGGTGATTTGTAGTTGTTGCTTTGTGATTATTTTGTGTATTGGATTTGAATGTGTCGAAGTTGTGTTCTGACGTTCAACCGCGGGCGCCATGTCATATCAGTAAAAATGTCATGTAAAGTGCCGAATATCAATTGCCAAGTGGAAATTAAAGACAAAAAAAATTGACATTTTACAGGAATTTTCACAGTTTACATGACATCTTACATGGTCTGGAAGAGCCACGAGTAGTGATGTAAAAAGCGCCAGGATTTTAGCGCCAAGCGCCATGGCGCTTTTCAAAGTCCAGCGCCAATAGCGCCACGACAAAATAGCGCCAAGCGCCATGGCGCTTTTCCAGACCACGGCGCCAAGCGCCAATGGCGCCATGAGGCTATGGCGCCAAGCGCCAATGGCGCCAGCGCCAAAATATTGTCCTTTAATGACGCACGCACAGTTCACCTATCAGTTTCATCACCTTATGACTTCCATCGTCTCCCAGAACGTAATAAAAGCTAAATGAAAGCCAAAAAGCTTTCTTACTTAACACTTAAGGTAGAAATTCTACCTGGGGACACTCCCAGACGTTGTAAAACTCTGTTAAGTGTCAAATTACCAGTAAAATGCCAAAAGTTTTGTAAAAAACCCCCCTGTAAAATGTCAAATGTCATGTAAAATATTCTGTAAAATGTCATTTGAAAGACCCGTAGAATGCCAAATTTCAATATGTTTCACATTTTACAGGGCATTTTACATGACTTTTAAGACTTTTACGACAGGTAGTATGATGCACACCTCATTCATAAGAATAAAAATAGCCATAAAATGAATTGGCCATAGAGCTTCACAATTCGCAGTCAGTTATCGCAGCGTAAAGTTTTCATTCTCTGGCGCTTTTTTGGCGCTTTTAAAAAGGCTAGCGCCAAGCGCCAATGGCGCCACCGGAAAATAGCGCCAAGCGCCAAAAGCGCCATGGCGCCTTTCGGATGCATGGCGCCGAGCGCCAATGGCGCCAGAGCATTTTAGCGCCAAGCGCCAAAAGCGCCATGGCGCTTTTCGCTTTGGCGCTAGCGCCAGGCGCCAGCGCCATGGCGCTTTTACATCACTAGCCACGAGGTGCGCAAGTGGTCGTAAAATTAGAGTGCAAAATTGCACATCATTGGCGGAAATCGAACCCGTTTCATGTATTTATTCCACGCGGGTGCCAAGTGTATCACTTTTTGATGTTGTTTGTCGATTCACTTGTGGCTATAATAAGTTCACAAAATTACCTACATTTACTGCATATTCTGCGTTTAATTGCTCAGGAATTCACCATTTCAACGTGGGTAAGTAGAATTATTTACTTTTTGAGGTAATCTCACTCTGTGCAGAAAGAATCACGTGTACTATTATTTGCACTGGATGTAAAATTTAAACAAAAAAATGCATCAATGTAAAAAATCTGAGATTGGAATGATTGCGTGATTATGGGTATTTTGTAAATATTTATAAATATTTTTGCAAATGTATTATGAAATACAAATTGGAATCATCTGCGAATATACATCACTTGGTCGAATTCATTTCCGCCCTGAAAACAGCATCACATTTTGACAGCAGAACTTGTCACAAAGTAAAAAAAATATAAAAACTTTTCCAAAATTCACCTGAGTCTACGGTAAGCTTCCTTCTCTGTGGCAGTTTCTGGTGGCTCGCGTTCAAAGGACACCATTTGCAACGCTGCGATGAAAAGACTATGTATTCACATATTTATTCAATGAGCATAGCTTTTGCGCTACAAACATTGGCCGAAAAATTGTTGTTTTTTTTCGGGTAGCTTATTTTTTTTTGCAGTTGTAGTTTTATTGGCCCTACACACACTAGTTTTCACCGTGACTGATGTGAACACTGAAATGGCCACATGGCGACATTCAGCCTACTCTTATTGTAGGCTATACGTGTTTTAGTTTTCAAATTTTCAAACTTTAACTTTCATTTATTTAAATTCAAATTTAATACTTATCAAATCATTCAACCGAATTCATTAATTTGCATTTGAAAAAATTTCAGTTTTCACACGAAGTCACGGTGAAAACTAGTGTGTGTAGGCACATTAGGTTTTGCGACTTCACACGCATGTATCAACATGGCGGACATGTGTTTTACACGGTGCTGTTTTAAGAGTCGCACCTCTGAGAGTTGTTATTTTTGGGCATTACAGTTATGCGATACAATTATCACAGAAGGCACAGAACCAGTTTTAGAATCGATCACAATAAAAGGTTGAAATGTTTGGCGGTTCTCCTCCCAGGTGGAAGTGGATCCGGGTCGCCAGGAGATGCCCCTAGACCCATTGTGGGGGTCTCATGGGGGAGGGCTGCTCAACCATCTTTCATCGCGAGACTACTATCCCCTAAGCCTCCCCCAAATCACTCAACCATCTACTATCTATGTGGAGCAAACCTTGACCGATTTTCTGCAATTTTTACCGAAAATCGCTAAATTTTGCACCATTTTGTCAATTTTGCCATGTATATCATATCTATTTTGCCACAGCGAGCCCCCAGAATGCCTATTCATGTTTCCTGAGGAGGGATTTGCTATCTATGAAGCCCCCGCGAGGGTCAAAACCTCGGAAACCCCTGATCCGTTTTCTATATGCCAAACGGTTTAGATGCCAAGCGGTAAATACAGACCCGCTGCAGCGATGCTGGCTGCCGGCGCGCTCATGTTCATATGTCACGTCCAGTTCCTATTTCGTCACAAAACTGTCGTCTAAATGTTTTCTACTTAATCGTTTTTGAATGCCGGGCATCCGTTTTTTGCCCAGTTGCATCTATTCATGCAATATTTTATGTGATCATGCAATCGTGCTGTGTGATTGGCAACGATGGCCATCTTGTGCCCATTTAATCATGCTTTTCGTGTCGTCTGTTATTTTGATCGATTCACATGGACAGTGGCCAGTTTTCAGCAGCGTTTTCAGACGTGTCTACTTGCCGCATGAGTGCAATTTTTTAGCATGTGCGGCAGCGGCAGCGGTGCCTACAGTGCGCGCAAATATTTTGCTTTGCATGCGGCGGTCAGCGTAAGCTCCGCCCACTTTCGTGTAAATGCCCACTAGCGCTAACCCCAAAAATCACGAACGTTCCGTCAGGCTCGCCTTTTTTGTGTGTGAGCTCAATAACGACAGTCAAATTTCTACGATTTTTTACATTTGACAGAGAACGCACATAATTTTAGCCCCCTGTGCGTACGCTCGACCCACAATTCCCATTTTCAAGCGCGTGGTGGGCCTCGAAAAGTTCGTAAAAATCACAAGTTTGTATTGGGAAAACGACGCGCCTAGTCGAGCAAAATTCGCGTGCAGTTTTAAGATGTAGGCTGGCGCGAGTGCGCGGAGTAACAGTGGCACTTGGGTCGGTGCCAATACGCACAGGAATTTCTGCGCGCACTGTACCTACCTTCGTTTTGTCCAAAATTATGCGGTGCCTACCTACATCGGTGAAAAATTCCGCAAGCGACTAAACTTCTATTCAAAGCAGCAAAGTGAGTTTACTTACTGCAATATACTTTCACTGTCCTTGAAGTTTGTGCAATTAGCGGCAGAATAACGAGTGGAATAGCGGCAGAAAAGTGTTGGGCTAACTTAATCGCGCTAATGCTGTGATTACAGCTTGGGCGTAAAATTAATCACAGATGAGTGGATAAAGATACAGCATTGTTATTCCAGTCAAAGAAAGCTTAAATGCAGACGTTTCTTGTGTCCAAAGCTCATGAGTTTAGGTATTTTAATTGTATTGTGAGTTATGAATTTTAGATGCGGCTGTGCTGCGCCGCCTTAACTGCGGCATGGTGCTGCGCTGCGTGCAGTTAGTCCTGTCAACTGGAAATTGGAATTGAGTTGACCGAAATGCTTTGCACGTGCTGGTTGAATGGTTGATAGTCTAATCGTGTTGTTGACAAATGTTGGCAGATCACCAAGACATTTGTGAAGGTTTTTATGAAAGTGTAAAAATGCTTCTCAATTACCGTATTTTTTCTGATAGAACGGCATACCTAATTCTAATAGGAATTTTCCAGTAGAACAGCATTCTAAAACCTTCAATCTGCACGTTTTTACACTCTTGGAAACAATAGAATGGCAGCCTCCAATAGAACGGCAGGTAGAAATTACATCGGCAGAGTGCCAAAACAAAAAAATGTTAAAAGAATAGGTGGTGAGAACATCGAAGGTGTTCAGAACTATGATTCAGGGTTGTTTTCACATTTGGTTTTGTTCGAAGTTAAGCTTCAGATATTCGAATGTTCCTCATCTCTCATTAAAAACATTGTTCAAATGAAACGTGAAAAAAATTTGTGAAGAAAATAGAACGGCAGCCTCCAATAGAACGGCACCTCTAATTCTATTAGAAGAAATACGGTAGCCACCGACGAGATAGTGTGTATGGCTACAAAGCATTGCCCGGCGCATTGTAATTCTGTGAAGCGTTTGCAAACCATTTTAGCAAATTCCCCCGCAGATGGGACACATTGGAATCCGCGTGGCAGATACGCACTACCGCTGGCAAGTTGCCAGTCACCGCGATGTGGCTCCAGGGCCACATTTCTGTTGGTGTAGTTTGGCTTTCTGTGACAATTTTGCCCAGTTAACGGGAGTGGGGAGGAATTCGAAATAATTGTGAACTAAACAGCAAATGCCATCGGGACCACCCCAGTCCCGACTTTTTGCCGAACCGGGTACCGGGGGCGCCATGTCATATCAGTAAAAATGTCATGTAAAGTGCCGAATGTAACAATGGGCTCACTAATGGTCACTAATGTAACATTGGGCAGGTAAGCATGTAGTAACATACACAAATCTAAAATCATAAAGGTAAATTAAGATCAGATTCGAAAAATGCACACGAAAATGCCCACGGCGCGGCCAAAAATGCCCACGAAGCTTTTCTGGCCTTTGTTCAAGCAGCAAAGCCCGGATCTGGGCCGCGCTGTTGCCGTGTTTTAAAAAATGGTGCTTTTGTGCTGAATCGGTCAAAGGTGTCTATGCCTTATGTGCAATTCAGCACCCCATATATGTGTTAGTGTGTGCACGAAAATTGTGCCTTCCGCAGTCGTCGCAGGGTTCAACGCTGTTTAGTACTAGAGAGAACGTGGTGCATATATTTACTTGGACAGACCTTTTTCATCGCTGAAATTGTAAATATCATTGAAAAATTATATCATTTCAATATTTACTTGGACAGACCGTTTTCATCGCTGAAATTGTAAATATCATTGAAAAATTATATCATTTCATATAACATTTTATTCACTTTTCAATGTAATAAATATTTCAAATATATCATCATTATTAATATTTATATAGGGTATTGCTTTATTGAATTCATCGTTTGAAATGAAATACAGATTTTGGTATTATAGTAGCGGTGCGGTGCTTTAGTTATTTTAATATTATATTAGATTTCGGTATTTTAGTTTTAGTTTTAGTATCTTTTACACTGCATAATAGGTGAGTAAAATAATATTTTTCCCAGATAAAACGTAAAATCAAGTATTTAATCCACGGAAAGCGTATTTATGTAGCATAGAAAACATAAAAATCGGTATTTTTTTCTCACAGAAAACTTAAACGTGAGTATTTTTCTCACAAAAATAATGCAAAAATCAGTGTGTGTTTTTACAATTTTTACTCTTAAATACATCGCAAATGTGTTTTTCTCTCCTGATAAGTATGCCCCAGAAAATGAAAACAGCGAGTAAATTTCCAGAGTTGTTAAAATACCTGTATTTTTGGAAAGTGTAAGTGTAAGCATAAATACACTTTTCAAATTTTGAGTATGGATACTGTAAGTGTAAGGTATTTTTAAAATACCTAAGAAAGTGTAAAAAAGTGGCAAAAAAAGAAATTTCATTGCTGCTTTCACTAATCCCATCTATTTGTGTTACGCCCCCTTGGTTGTCGGTTGAGCTTGTATTTACGTATTTACCATTATTTACTTTCCATTTTCATTTCCCCCACCAGGTGCCACTCCCAGACGCTGTAACAAGCCCTGTAAAATGTCAAATGTCATTCATGCAAAGTGTCAAAAGTCCGCTGGGCTGGGGGCCGGCCATTCCAAGCGCTAACGATGGCAAAAAAAATCAAAAGTTTGAAAATGTTTTTGAATTTTGCAAACAAAATTATGGTGCTACATTTGCACACAACGAAATTCAAGACGGAAAGAAATGGCAGTTGACTAAAATATTTATTTTTGATGTCTGTTTTTTTTTGCACAAAAGCATTGAAAAACATATCATGAAACATTACCAAGCTAAAGTAGTTTTCGCGCCAGCCTTTTTGTGTGTATTTTCTTTAAGTCAGGAAGAAAC
Source organism: Sphaerolaimus hirsutus (assembly GCA_964036195.1). Classification (NCBI taxonomy): domain Eukaryota; kingdom Metazoa; phylum Nematoda; class Chromadorea; order Monhysterida; family Sphaerolaimidae; genus Sphaerolaimus; species Sphaerolaimus hirsutus. Next base: position 1,300,705 of record OZ038452.1, on the reverse strand, counting down.
ACCAATCCGACTAAAATAATTTTATCTACTTTTTGTTCTCTGTTGTTTTTTGCACAAAAGCATTGAAAAACATGTTATTGAACATTTATGAGCAAAAGTAGACTTGGTGCCAACAGTTGTGTAAGTATCTTCCAAACAAATTTATTGTGCTACATTTTCACACAATGGCAAAATCATTGCAAAATACAGAAAAATGCTGGTGCCAAGGCTACTTTTGTTCAAAAATATTCAACTAAATGTTTTACAATGCTTTTGTGCAAAAAAAAATTACAATAAAAACAAATATATATATTCTAGATGGTTGCGGTTTCTTTCTGTCTTGACGAAAATACTCACAAACATGCTGATGCCATGTCTACTTCTGCTAGGAAATGTTCTACAACATGTTTTTCAATGCTTTTGTGCTAAAAACAGACATCAAAAATAAATATAAATATTTTACTCAACTGCCATTTCTTTCCGTTTTGAAAAAAATACTCTCAAACATGCTGGCGCCAAGTCTACTTTTGCTCGCAAATGTTCTACGACATGTTTTTCAATGCTTTTGTGCAAAAAACAGACATCAAAAATAAATATAAATTGTTTACTCAACTGCCGTTTCTTTCCATCTTAAAGAAAACTCAAAACACAGAAAGTGGTTTTTTAAAGAATTTAACAGTTCAACAACAACAAAAAGGTTTTTATACACTACATATGTATCTGCTATGTTAACATACGTTAACACTCTTTTGTATTTTGTATTTTCATCAATCATTTTTTCTTTTTCATCAACCAGAGGGGGGACTTATTCAAAAGGGGGACTTACTTTTTTGCCAGAAAACGTAAATATTTATTCACTACTATGGTAATTGTTGTGTAGGGGGTTTGTTGATTTTTGTGGTGCTTTTTCCTGAATTTGAATTATAAGCGGGTTGGTAGTGACCAGTGATGGAAAAGCGCCATCGCGCTGACGCCAAAGTAAAAATCGAAATCAAAACGCAGGCAATAAATTGCAAATGAAAATACAGGGGCACTGCGAACGAAAATGCAGCGGAAACTGCATAGAACACGGGATCGAATCTCATTTGAATGATTTGACATTTGCCATTTGAGGGCGCCACAGGGCGCCTCGCCCCTGGCGCCTTGCGCCCACATTCTGGATGGCGCCCTTGGCACTTGGCACCCTCTTTCCGTGGCGCCCTTAGGTCTGACACCCTGCCCAAAATGGGCGCCAAATATAATCATAATACTCACCTCGCCAACAGGGGGGGGGGGTGGTATTCGAGGGGGGTCTTATTCTAGGATTTGCGATATGTAAATGCGGTGGGCACTTTTCTATATGTATACAGCATAACGTATGTTTTTCTATAAGCAACTGATATATAAAATACTTTTCAAGGTCTCCTTATTCTAGGAGAAAAAAATCGTTTGGTTGCAATTTTAAAAGGCACTACCCCCGCGTATCTTTAATATTCAATGGAACCACTTCTGTAAATACATAGCCCTGTATTCACTCTATAAATATGTCCAACGTTGAATTTTACAATTTCTATTGGGACCTATACATAACTCCCATTCGATTAGGAACAGATCCAAAACTCCAATTCGATTGGGAACAGATCCAAAACTCCAATTCGATTGGGAGCAGATCCAAAACTCCAATTCAATTGGGAACCGGTCCAAAACTCCAATTCGATTGGGAACAGATCCATAATTCCAATTCGATTGGGAACAGATCCATAGCTCCAATTCGATTGGGAACCGGTCCAAAACTCCAATTCGATTGGGAACAGATCCAAAACTCCAATTCGATTGGGAACCAGTCCAAAACTCCAATTCGATTGGGAACAGATCCATAATTCCAATTCGATTGGGAACAGATCCATAGCTCCAATTCGATTGGGAACCGGTCCAAAACTCCAATTCGATTGGGAACAGATCCAAAACTCCAATTCGATTGGGAACCGGTCCAAAACTCCAATTCGATTGGAAACCGGTCCATAACTCCAATTCGATTGGGAACAGATCCATAAGTCCAATTCGATTGGGAACAGATCCATAGCTCCAATTCGATTGGGAACAGATCCATAGCTCCAATTCGATTGGGAACAGATCCATAGCTCCAATTCGATTGGGAACCAGTCCAAAACTCCAATTCGATTGGGAACAGATCCAAATCTCCAATTCGATTGGAAACCGGTCCATAACTCCAATTCGATTGGGAACAGATCCATAAGTCCAATTCGATTGGGAACAGATCCAAAACTCCCATTCCATTGGGAACAGATCCATAACTTCCACTGTTCCACTTCCACTTCCATAATCAACAAAAAAATCAGCTTTGAACACATATTATGTTTCTAGTGTATTTAGGAGTTTTTTGAAATTTTGGTTGAAAACTAGCGTGACGATGTTTGTCGCTTTCTGTCTGTTAAAATGTCATTTTCCATGCCACTTTAAATATGTTTTCAATAAACATGTACTTAGTACTTAGTATACTCGGCGTACGTGATACTCTGCCCTCGCACTGATTTATGTCTCGTGTTGGAAGCGTGCCAATGATTATCAAATCATGCGATTTCCATAAAAATATGGAAAAAAATCATCGATGTGAATGTGTTAATGGATAACATTATAACAACAATCAATTTTGTCATCTTTTTATGAAACTCGGACGCGTTAACCATCGTTGGCACACTTCCAGCGGGAACCACGCGTGCAGGGTGTAAAGTAACCGGAGTATATATTAGGAAAACCTACCTTAACCCATCTGAATAATGAGCCAAAACTTTTACATTTTTTCATCATAATATTTTGTTTTTACTATGAAATAATAAATTGCGAAATTTATCACAAAATTTCATTCATAAAATTATGTAAGAAAATGTAAGTAAAAGTCAGTATTTTTGATAAACTGTGCTGTAATTTTCACTTAAAATCACAAATTTACATATTTTTTGCCCATTTTCACCTACAAATATTTCTATTTTCAGCTTTTTTAGTAATGTACAATCTCATCACAGTTGCTATAAATACTGAACTTTTTCAAAAGTACCCACACTGGTGTATACTTTCATTCTATTTTACATTTGGCACTTTGCATGAAAATTGACAATTGACTTTGCAATGGACTTTACATTTGACACTTAGTTTACACTAAATGCTACTCAATATGTGCTTTTAAAGGAAGTACATCATTTTTTCAATGCGCTAGCTACATTTCCACAAAATTGTGTTTTTACTGTTTGATGTCAAATATCTCATTGACAGTATTATCGGTTTCTCAAGTTTTTATTTGATGTTGGCGCCATCAAGTGAAAAAACGTCAAGTGAAAGTGTCAAGTGAAAAAAATGGGAAAATGTTCGTAATGGGCATTTGTGTGTAATAGGCCTGCCCCGTTGGAAATCTGCCTGCTGGAATTTTAATTTTATTTGATATTTCAACGTGTTTGGACAACAATGACCAAGCATGTAGGTATTCAATAAGCTCTTATGTGAAGACTATTTACTGTGTGTAGGCACAATGTCACAACTGCTACTTCAACTCTCTCTTCAAAAATATAACTTGCTGCAAAGTCTTATCACTCAAATTCAAACACCAATTTGTCCCAACTAAAGTCCGACTGAAAAGTTCATCAGCACTAGAAGCACTACAAGGTATACAGAGCATATTCAAAGCAAAATGTCAGGCATTCGTTTCAGCCAACTTTCATCAAAATTTTATCGCATCATTTTTGCATTATTTTTATAGTGTGATACATTTGCAACAAATACCACCAAATACCCACATACCAAAGTTCAAAAAATACTTATGCTGGCTTGATCATTGTCTTTGTTACATTTTTACTCTCTTTTTTACCCTATCAAAATGACTTGGAATAGCAGCCGGGTCCACGTCCCCCAAGTCGGACATTTTGCATTTTTCTCATGCAAAATGACAGAGTGCTGCTGTGTAGTGTTGGAAAAGGGAAATATGGGACATAAATGTGATGTTTTAAAACAAAGTTCAACATTTATGCATCATTTTTATGGTTCACTACATTTGCACATAATGGTTCTGTACACAAAAGTTTTCAACAAATCGAAGTGATATACGTCATATTGCAATATCGGCGACCTTAAGGCCGGAATTAGAGCTCAGCGTCGATTCGACGTGAAATGATGACGTGAAATGTTTTCGTGAAATTAATTACACGAGTGTGGATCATGCTACGGGTCTACAATTTTCGGTAAATTTAGGTTGCATGGCCAGATGAAACCCGATGTCAACTGGGTCTACTGGGTTTCCGTCATGATTTTAGTCGATGGGTTCAAATGCACATGGCAACATTGATTTTCCGTTTCGACATTGCCGCATCTGCACGAGAAAATTCACGTTCGATCAAGAAACATGAGTTGACGCCGCGTCAACTAGTTCGTGTAGTCACACTAGCTCCACGCCGCAGCCGCACACGGAGACGCTGTGCTACGAGATCATTCAGACGCAGAACGACATCAACACAGCCATTAGCGAACTGGATAAATGGACCGCGCCGCGGCCCGTGCGCCGCCCCCTTCTATTTGCCATTGATTATGCTGAAATTCGGTTGGTAATGGCTTGGCATTTATTTGATGGATTTTTTGGCTATAAGTTATAAGGTAGTTATTTTTATTGGGGTGTTGTGTTGTTGCCAAAATTTCATAAGTGTAAGTTTAATGTACATGGTCCGGCTGAAAAGTCCCCGGGCAGTGCTCGCCATTCGCGCTAGGGGTACGCTACGGTTATAAAATTTGAACACGTTAATATATCAGGTGTTTTGAGTTTTCACCCAAAATTTCACCCCTCTAGCTCCACCCACTGCGGAACTGTGGGTGGAGCTAGAGGGTTGAAATTTTGGGTGAAAACTCAAAACACCTGATATATTAACGTGTTAAAATTTTATATCCGTAGCTTACCCCTAGCGCGAATGGCGAGCACTGCCCGGGGACTTTTCAGCCCGACCATGTACATAAGTTTGTAAGTTTAATGGCGCTGCGCACACTGCAAAGTGTAACGAGCGAGTCCGGACGTTTTAATTTCGCCCGAGTGTAATTTTAAAGTCAGTTCGGACGATTTTATTTACGACAAGACTGAAAAACTACAGAAATTTGGGTCGGTTCGGACGATTTTGAATTCCACCCCTCTTTTTAATTCCGCCTTTGAATTTCGACCATGTCCGAACCGCCCGTGCCACTTTGCTGTGTGTGGTGGGCCAATGAGCCAAATTAGATAAAAATATCGCCGTATATTCTTTAATGAAGTCACGTAAGGTTTGTATATCATTTCACCGATATTGTAAATACAATGTACCGAATTTCCTCGAAATATCACCCCCCCCCCGAAATCCCCCCTCAAAATGGACACTATGAATTTATAGACTAAGACCTTCTGTGCATGTTTACCCGCTGTGCATGTAGACCACAATTTTCACTCAAAATCGCTAATTTTCACACCTTTTTATAGATTTTCACCTTCAAAATCACTAGTTCATGTGTTTTATTGTTTATTTTCAGCTATTTTTGGTAGTATATGTGCTTGTATACCCATTTTTAGTATTTTTTCACCTACTTCAAGCGATTTTTCTACCTTTCTTCTACATCATGAAAAAGCCTATATATTTAACCCCTGAGGACCCCCAAACCCCCAAAAGAACTTTTTCAAGCTATCTATCCCTCCATAGGAGCGATTAGCTATCTACCCAACCCCCTGGTGGGTCAAAATCTAGAATACCCCTGACATGCACAGCGGGTAAACATGCACAGAGGCACAGGCCCGAATTTATACCCCCCCCCTGAAATTCAGTGTATTTATACAGAACGGTGATTCGAAGAAATACGGTAATATGTTGAAAATTGGTCTTATTTTCTTATTCGAATTGATATGGTATATTTCACACTGCGTGCGCTCTCCAGACAAAATATCCCGATCACTAACCAATTCCCTTTTAAATCCATCAATCTATCCCACCCCCAAACCCCCCACGCCCCCCCCCAGCGTGGAGCCCCTGGGCGTGGTCCTAATAATCGGCGCGTGGAACTACCCCATCCTGCTCACCCTACTCCCCCTGGTGGGCGCCCTAGCGGCGGGCAACTGCGCCCTACTGAAGCCCTCCGAGTTGTCGCCGCACACGGCGGCCGCTCTGAACGAATTGCTGCCAAAGTACTTGGACCGGGATGTGGTGCAGGTGATGCAGTTGGATGCGGGGGGTACCCAGAGGTTGTTGGAGGTTCGTTGAGGGTGCTAGAGGTTTGCCTGCGGGGATTGGATCCTAAGGGGGGTTCATTCAGGTTGGATACCAAGCCGTGTACTAAAGGGTAAAAGTCAAGTGTAAAGTGTCATACAAATGTGTCAATTGTCATGCGATGTGTTCGGCAAAGTGTCGATTGTCATGCAAAAGTTCTCTTATAAATTCTTTTTGATTGACATTTTACATGACATTTGACATTTGACTTTACAGTTTACAGTACTCGGGACTGCCCCCATCTCTCCTTTGGAGTTACATATATATATGGATTTTCACGACCCCATTTTTACAAAAAAAACGGTTTCGATGCTTGCGCTTTTTACAGCTTTTTAACGGTATTTGTAAGACCGGCATTGTTATTTTATTTACAGCAATCCAACATTGTCAATTACCCAGGAACGATTCGACCACATATTCTTCACTGGCAGCGCGCGCGTGGGCAAGCTCATATTGAAGGCAGCCGCTGAACATATCACCCCAGTCACATTGGAACTCGGTGGAAAATGGTCGGTACTTAGATTTTCGGTCAATGATTCTTAGCACCTGTTTAGTTGTCTATTATGTGCAATGTGCTATTTAGAAATCGTAGTCGTTTTACTGGATATGGCACTTGATTAAAAATACAAAATGCAGAAATATGTTACAAAATTCATACATAGACAAGTCTAAAAACATTAACTACCCAAGCAATAAACATCTCCCAGTAAACTCCGCCCACATGAATCCAAGCCAAGCCCACCCAACCCCCATTCTATTGCCAGCCCAGCCATCGTGGACAACACTAGCGACATGGACGTGTGCGGCAAGCGCATCGCCTGGGGCAAGTTCGTGTCCGCCGGCCAGGTGCCACCCCGGACCCTGGAAAATGCCCTACAAAATGTCCAATGTCATGCAAAGTGTCAAAAGTCATGTTAAATTCAAGGTTCCTTCGCCATTTTCCATGACATTTTGCGGGACTTTAGACACTTTGCATTACATTTCACATTTGACAGGGCATTTTATCAGTGTCTGAGAGTGCTGCCAGACTTGCATCGCGCCCGACTACGTGCTGTGCACCGGCGACGTGCTTGAGCCCCTTTTGGATAGTATAAGGCGACATTTGAAGGACTTTTATACGGCTGATGCTAGTCAGGCCGATGATTATTCGAGGATTATTAATAGGAGGAATTATGAGTGCGTGTGGTCTTTGTGTGCTTATCAGTGCATAAGACAATAATGAGGAAATTCTTTGCTCTTGAGACGTTTTACATTCGCTTTAAACGAAATACGAATTTTCTCGTTGTTCACAAGATCTGCATGCTTTAGTCTGTTATTGGCAAATTGCCTCATTAAGACAACAACTGTGCGTGCATAATGTCAATAATATGCATAATATTGCCAATCCACTCGCAGCCGACTGATTAGTTTGTTGGCGACCTGCCAAGTCGTTGCTGGAGGCGTTCACGACGACGATCAACTTTATATTGAGCCGACTATCGTGTTTGCCAAATTTTCCGACCCAATCATGCAGGAGGAAGTGCGTTGTTTTATTGAAATGAATTTCATTTTCCGCTATTGCAAAATAGCGCTGTTTCCGAGTAACTTTTTAGTCAAAACACGAACTTTTGAGCTGATTTTTTTATTCTGCGGTTTTTTTGCCTTTGAAACTTATGTCTGGTGCAATGTCTTATGTCTGGTGGTCTGGTTTCTAATAATATTTCAAAACCATCCACCTCGTTAAAATGTTTTCCCTTTTTCCCTGGAATAATCGCCCAGTTGACGCTATCAGTGGATAAATCAATCTGTGGTGCAGATTTTCGGTCCCATCCTGCCGCTGGTGAGCGTGCCGTCGCTGGGGGAAGCGATCGACTTGCTGCGCAGCCGCGACGACAAGCCGCTCGCCTCCTACATCTTCAGCAAGGACAAGCACGTGGTCAACCGCATTTTGGATACGACTACCAGTGGGGCGGTTACTGTCAATGATTGCATGCTGCACATGGGATGTGCGTTTTTGCAGTTTGCATTTTTTGTGAATTTTTTGCGTAAAATGCGTTCAGTGCGCTTGGAAAAATTGAAATTGAACGATTTTTAAAAATCGAGAGAGTATCTCAAAAATGAAGCGTTTTTAGATGGTAAATCGTGCATTTTGCCAAATTCTGCGAAATGAAAAATTTCATGCAAAGTGTAGAATGTCATTAAAAATGCTAAGCGACAGTTGAAAAATTGACCATTTTACATGACCTTGACTCTTTGCATGATATTTTACACTTCTCATGCATTCGTCACCGTCTGCAAATGGAACCAAATTGATCTTTAACAAACTGTGCCAAAGAGTAGCGCAATTGCACTTATTCTGCCTCCTCCAACCGCAGTGGACTCGCTGCCGTTCGGGGGCGTGGGCTCGTCGGGCATGGGCCGCTACCACGGCAAGTACACGTTCGACACCATGTCGCACCACAAGTCCGTGCTGCGCCGCGCACAGGGCTTGGAGGCCGCTCTGTGGTCGGTGCCTTTGTAGGGTTTGCAGGGTGGCGGTCCAGTTTTTGGAGGAAGTTGTCTTTTTTTGAAGCAACGAATTTTGGGATTTTGGGATTTTGTGAAAGAAACTGAGGTCGATTTGTGGAAAATTCATTTTTGGACATACGACTGTTTGAAGTAGACGGCTCATTTGCAATGTCTACTGATTACTCGGCAGTCCGCCAAGTATGCTGCCCAAATTAAAATACTTCGATAATGCCAGAGCAGGATACTTATGCACGCATTTTCACACCAAAAAATCATAATTTTTTTTAAGGCGGAGTCACGTACACGCAACGAATTTTTTTCCGGAACGTTGTTAATTTGGGGGGGGGGGAACCTTTTTGATTTGATTAACGATGACGTCATGATAGTGTTTCTGTCGGTTAAATGCATAGCGTGCCGTCCGCAGAGTATATGAAATTTTTTAATGTGTCCCCCGCAACCTTCAAACCCGTCTAACCCCGCCAATTGGCAATTGTCCAATTCACACGCAATAATCAGTTGACAATTGCGCGCAGGATGCGCTACCCGCCGCTAACTGACCAAAAGGGCAAATGGGCCCAGTGGCTGTCGGTGAAGCGCCCCTGCATGCCCGACGGCAGGACTTGTCGGGCTATTTTTTGGATGTTTTTTGGTCTTATTATCGGGTATCTTATGGCCGCTTTGGTGCGTGAATGAGGTGCTGTTTACTAGAGATAAAAGTGTATATGATAAGCGCATCGGTATTGGTGCAGATTCCGCTGGTGGAAAACCGAAAAGTATATTTAGTGGTAAATGAGCAACAGGTGGCAATCCCAAGCCCTGTAAAGTGTAAAGTAAAGTGTCAAATGTTGAGTCAAATGCAAAGTAAAGTGTCAATTGTCATGCAAAGTTCAGTAATGAAACCTTTTCTTTTTTGTTTTGCTGACACTTTACTTTGCATTTGACTTTACACTTTACAGGGCTTGGGACTGCCCCCAGGTAAAACTTAAGTGATAATAAATTGAATGTGATAGGTACATTTCTAAATGAAAATACTTTTCACTTGTCAGTTTATTTATCACTTTACCTACCTATATGTATTTTTATACCTATGTAGCTCACGATTCTTGTGTTACTTGTCCATTTGCGGAGTAACCTTGGATGTGATTCCGGTGATGATGTGATTGTAATTCTATTTATTTATTTCTCACAGTATTCTACCATAGTCTGATTTTTGTTACTTTTTTATAACACCGTTACCTGATCGGAGGGGTCGCTTAGTGACTTTTTAGTTTTTCGCTTTTTTTGGTTTTGGGATGAATATATTAATTTTCCTATATTTTTTTTGCGATGAAAACTTGATAAATGGTGGCGAAATCCATCCGCTTTGTATCCTACAAAGAGATGAAATTATTTCCACCAAGCAAAGAAGTCAACTCAAGCAACAAAGTGTCCCCCAATTGAGGCAACTTTGCTCAGCTCAAAATCTCGCCCTCCTATCCATCCGACTGCAGTTGCAGCCATGGCAGCTGATAGCACAGATGCGGCCGTGCTGCGCCGCCTTAACTGCCGCATGGTGCTGCGCTGCGTGGAGTTAGTCCTGTCAACTGGAAATTGGAATTGAGTTGACCGAAATGCTTTGCACGTGCTGGTTGAATGGTTGATAGTCTAATCGTGTTGTTGACAAATGTTGACAGATCACAAAGACATTTGTGAAGATTTTAATGAAAGTGTAAAAATGCTTCTCAATTACCGTATTTTTTCTGATAGAACGGGATACCTAATTCTAATAGAAATTTTCCTGTAGAACGGCATTCTAATACTTTCAATCTGCACGTTTTTACACTCTTGGAAACAATAGAATGGCAGCCTCCACTAGAACGGCAGGTAGAAATTACATCGGCAGAGTGCCAAAACAAAAAATGTTAAAAGAATAGGTGGTGAGAACATCGAAGGTGTTCAGAACTATGATTCAGGGTTGTTTTCAAATTTGGTTTTGTTCGAAGTTAAGCTTCAGATATTCGAATGTTGTTCATCTCTCATTAAAAACATTATGTTCAAATGAAACGTGAAAAAATTTTGTGAAAATGGAACGGCGCTCTTCTATTAGAAGAAATACGGTAGCCACCGACGAGATACTGTGTATGGCTACAAAGCATTGCCCGGCTCATTGTAATTCTGTGAAGCGTTTGCAAACCATTTTAGCAAATTCCCCCGCAGATGGGACACATTGGAATCCGCGTGGCAGATACGCACTACCGCTGGCAAGTTGCCAGTCACCGCGATGTGGCTCCAGGGCCACATTTCTGTTGGTGTAGTTTGGCTTAAATACCTAAATAGCTCAGCACCCATCACTTTCCTCACCACTTTTCTCGCCATTTTGCCACATTTTAGATCGCCCCCAATTCACCACTGATGGCACCAAACCCCTCCCCCAGGTGTCCCCCCGGCCGGACATCGGCGACGACACGTGCGAGGTGCGCCTGCGCGACGGCACCGGCGAGCTCGGCCTCGAGTCGGACGAGCAGTCGGTCGGCAAGCTGCACGGCACCTACTGCGCTTTGTTGGCCGACTTGGTGCTGGGTTGCATTTGCCCGATTGGGTTTTGTTGGGCAGCCCGATTTTTAGTTGTGTCGGAAATTACTGTTGTTATGTGCTTCTGTTTGACACCTAACATATTTACACTGTTCCTAGTGCTGTAAAATGTCGTCCAAATTTGTCAAAGTGTGTATCATAAATATGTGTAAATTGTACAAAGTGCTGTATAAAACGTAAAACAATCGATTTTTCTAATGCTTTTTTCCAGGATTGAGTCTTATCATGTCACTTTACAAATATTATCTGACATTTTACAGGATTCGGGACCGGGCCCGAACAATATTTAAACCGGGCAGCCTTTAGGCAATCCCAAACACAACTAGAATCGGGATGCCCGAAAAAACTGTCGGGCAAATTAAATCCCGCCGCTGGTGCCCGACCAGCCGTTTGATGACGAAGACAAGTGGAGGAATGCTCATGTGATTAGGATACATGAAACTGACGAAAAGGGTGCAGATAAGTGGACCATGGAAGTGCGGCACTACGCGAGGCACGTACTCAAGCTGCCCGGTGATTTGTAGTTGTTGCTTTGTGATTATTTTGTGTATTGGATTTGAATGTGTCGAAGTTGTGTTCTGACGTTCAACCGCGGGCGCCATGTCATATCAGTAAAAATGTCATGTAAAGTGCCGAATATCAATTGCCAAGTGGAAATTAAAGACAAAAAAATTGACATTTTACAGGAATTTTCACAGTTTACATGACATCTTACATGGTCTGGAAGAGCCACGAGGTGAGCAGGTGATCGTATAATAAGAGTGCAAAATTGCACTATCACTGGCGGAAATCGAACCCGTTTTATGTATTCCACGCGGGCGCCAAGTGTATCACTTTTTGATGTTGTTTGTCGATTCACTTATGGCTATAATAAATTCACAAAATTACCTACATTTACTGCATATTATGCGTTTTATTGCTCAGGAATTCACCATTTCAACGTGGGTAAGTAGAATTATTTACTTTTTGAGGTAATCTCACTCTGTGCAGAAAGAATCACGTGTACTATTAATTGCACTAGATGTAAAATTTAAACAAAAAAAATGCATCAATGTAAAAAATCTGAGATTGGAATGATTGCGTGATTATGGGTATTTTGTAAATATTCATAAATATTTTTGCAAATGTATTATGAAATACAAATTGGAATCATCTATATAATATACATCACTTGGTCGAATTCATTTCCGCCCTGAAAAAAGCATCATATTTTGACAACAGAATTTGTCACAAAGTAAAAAAAATATAAAAACTTTTCCAAAATTCACCTGAGTCTACGGTAAGCTTCCTTCTCTGTGGCAGTTTCTGGTGGCTCGCGTTCAAAAGACACCATTTGCAACGCTGCGATGAAAAGACTATGTATTCACATATTTATTCAATGAGCATAGCTTTTGCGCTACAAACATTGGCCGAAAAATTGTTGTTTTTTTCGGGTAGCTTATTTTTTTACAGTTGTAGTTTTATAAGGTTTTGCAACTTCACACCCATGTATCAACATGGCGGACATGTGTTTTACACGGTGCTGTTTTAAGAGTCGCACCTCTGAGAGTTGTTATTTTTGGGCATCGCAGTTATGCGATACAATTATCACAGAAGGCACAGAAGAAGTTTTAGAATCGATCACAATAAAAGGTTGAAATGTTTGGCGGTCCTCCTCCCAGGTGGAAGTGGATCCGGGTCATGTCCATATGTCACGTCCAGTTCCTATTTCGTCACAAAACTGTCGTCCAAATGTTTTCTACTTAATCGTTTTTGAATGCCGGGCATCCGTTTTTTGCCCAGTTGCACTTATTCATGCAATATTTTATGTGATCATGCAATCGTGCTGTGTGATTGGCAACGATGGCCATCTTGCGCCCATTTGATTATGCTTTTCGTGTCGTCTGTTATTTTGATCGATTCACATGAACAGTGGCCAGTTTTCAGCAGCGTTTTCAGACGGTGTCTACTTGCCGCATGAGTACAATTTTTTAGCATGTGCGGCAGCGGCAGCGGTGCCTACAGTGCGCGCAAATATTTTGCTTTGCATGCGGCGGTCAGCGTAAGCTCCGCCCACTTTCGTGTAAATGCCCACTAGCGCTAACCCCAAAAATCACGAACGTTCCGTCAGGCTTGCCTTTTTTGTGTGTGAGCTCAATAACGACAGTCAAATTTCTACGATTTTTTACATTTGACAGAGAACGCACATAATTTTAGCCCTCTGTGCGTACGCTAGACCCACAATTCCCATTTTCAAGCGCGTGGTGGGCCTCGAAAAGTTCGTAAAAATCACAAGTTTGTATAGGGAAAACGACGCGCCCAGCCGAGCAAAATTCACGTGCAGTTTTAAGATGTAGGCTGGCGCGAGTGCGCGGAGTAACAGTGGCACTTGGGTCGGTGCCAATACGCACAGGAATTTCTGCGCGCACTGTACCTACCTTCGTTTTGTCCAAAATTATGCGGTGCCTACCTACATCGGTGAAAAATTCCGCAAGCGACCAAACTTCTATTCAAAGCAGCAAAGTGAGTTTACTTACTGCAATATACTTTCACTGTCCTTGAAGTTTGTGCAATTTGCGGCAGAATAACGAGTCGAATAGCGGCAGAAATGTGTTGGGCTAACTTAATCGCGCTAATGCTGTGATTACAGCTTGGGCGTAAAATTAATCACAGATGAGTGGATAAAGATACAGCATTGTTATTCCAGTCAAAGAAAGCTTAAATGCAGACGTTTCTTGTGTCCAAAGCTCATGAGTTTAGGTATTTTAATTGTATTGTGAGTTATGAATTTTAGCACAATTGTTTAAATTATGCGCTGTAAGTTGCGTAAAATTAAAAAAAATTGCGCCAAAATTCATAACTTCTAGTACAATTAAAATAAACTGATGAGCTTTGGACACGAGCAACATCTGCATGTGCGCTTTCTTTGACTGAAATTACAACGCCATATCCTTATCCATTCCCCTGTAATAAATTTTACGCCCAAAAATCAATTTTACACCTGGTCAAATTTACGCCCGAGCTGTAATCGCAGCATTATAGCCATACACCCAACCGATTAGTTCACTGCCAAAACTTGTGAAACTGATAAATCCGTTTTAAACACATTCGACTCGCCAGAAGAGTGAACCATTATAAATAACAAACAACGGTAGTTGACAGACTCCTCAACCATCTAAACTGGCACTCGTCCAAATCAACTTCGTTTATCAGTTTCCTAAAACTCAACTCAGCCGTCAACTAGTTCGCATGTCAGCTAACATGCACAAATACAACACAACTTAATACCGTATTTCCTCGAACAACCACCCCCCCCCCCTCGAAATACCCCCCCCCCCCTCAAAATGGGCACTATGATTTTGTGGTCCGGGAAATGCATAACAGACGTTCAAAACACTTACTGTGTTACGTTAGAACATCGTTTATACCAGCTACATCCTTATATAAGGCTGTAAAAACTTTTAAATGGTGGTTATTGTTGCATTTTTCACGTTTTTCTCTCAAAATTTTCAATAAACCCCCCGGGGGTAATTCGAGGAAATACGGTACACTCTGCTCACCTGACTCTGAGAGCACGGGGGTGGTGATGGCGAATTGCAGCAGGGCGCAGTGCCGCGGGAACGGGCAGTCGGTGTGGCGCCAGCGCAGGAACGAACGCACTTGCTCCGCCAGCGCGCACATCATCTGGGCGGTTTGGCTGCTGTGCTTAGATCCGAGTGATTACGGTACAGTGGTGGCGAGTCGGTGTGTCAATGTTTGAGCGGCGTAATTATGAAAAGTATTGGCCGAGGCGCTTTTATTTCTTCTAATAGAAGAACGCCGTCCTATTTTTTAAGGAACTTTTTGACCTGCCGTTCTATTAGAGGTGCCGTTCTATTAGAGGTACCGTTCTATTAGAGGCTGCCGTTCTATTTTTTCACAAATTTTTCCACACATTTCTCATTTCAAAATAGCTTCATAACCCCACAAACCGCGTAATTCAGATGTCCATTGGGCAACTTCTTTGCCGCCTGCTGGTGCACCGCCAACAAATCCTTCATGTACAGGCTAAAAAACGGTATGACGATTTTCTGCCGCGCGTCACTGGCAGCGGCGCCCTGGGCGCGCCACACTGCAGCCTTCAATGTGGCCCTGTAGCTGGTGAAGTTGGCTGAGGGGTCTAGTTGGTGCTGCAGGATGTCCAGTTTGGAGGTGTTCACCCGGCTCCACTGGGGGGGTATTTGGGGGGTTTTTGTTTTGTCGATATAAATGGGTAGTGTGGGGGTAGAACAAAAATAATGCAATAGTGGCGTTTTAGCCAAATCAGTGATGTTCAACGGTCGAATAGTGGTTACATCAGTTTTTTGGAAAAATGTCTGAACTTTATTTTTCGTGGTTTTCGGTCTATTGACCAACAAAATGTCCAAGAAACACATGCTTTTATTTTTATTCATATTGGAGGAAGCTGTGAGATTTTTTTTAATACCAAATGTCATTTCAAACTTCAATTTTCATTTGCTGCAAGACAAACCGGCAGCCATTTCTGTGACATTTTTATCAAATAATTTGGTAACTTCCATCGAATAGTCCCAAACTCACAGTTCTTTTTAATCTTGTAACTGGTGTCGAATTCAATCCATTCACCACCGCCATTAGTGAATTAAAATTGCCAATATTGAAGCATTCCTTGGCGGTGTCTATGAAAAATTCTATTGCCCGCGCGCGAGATCTCTTTTTGTTATGCTGAAAGGGGTTTTTATACCAGTTTTTAACAACCTGCCTTTTAAAAATCATTTCTTTATGTGCCAATTGCTTTCTATGCCAATTCGAAATTTAGTTGACGTTTCGCTGAACTATTTATCTTCTTATGCACATGCATAATGCACATGCGGCAATATTTATTCTTAAAAATTACGGCGCATGCATTTAACTGCGACCCGTCAACTAAAATCTTAATTGACATGGAAATCAGTTGACAGGTGTGCAGCAGAACAAATGCATATATACTCCGGTTACTTTACACGCTGCACGCGTGGTTCCCGCTGGAAGCGTGCCAACGATGGTTAACGCGTCCGAGTTTCATAAAAAGATGACAATATTGATTGTTGTTATAATGTTATTCATTAACATATTCACATCGAATTTTTTTCATATTTTTATGGAAATCGCATGATTAAATAATCATTGGCACGCTTCCAACACGAGACATAAATCAGTGCGAGGGCAGAGTATCACGTACGCCGAGTATACTCACTCTAGTGATCTCAGAAGAGACCAAATTGGTGAGTCTATTGAACCAATTGATGTAGTGCTGTATGTTGCTAGTGCGCGCCATCCACACTGGTTCTGGCTGCAAATTAAATTGAAATTAAAATTAAAATAAATTTGCATTTAGTTGGGTCAAAACGGGATTCGTGTGTGGCCAAAAATGTAATTAAACTCCATGATTCTTTACCAAACTCTGTTACGAATCAAAAAAGAAAACGACCTTATGTAATTCACTCTAAAATCGCTCAAATTGGCAAACGTCGATCCCGAAAAAAATCAAACTTTCAAAATGAGCGTAAAAATTGTATCATTTTACCTTGCAGTCAGCCAGTTCGCAATCGGCTTGTTGCTTGAGTTCGTGCACAAATTCCTCCGGACCAATCATGCTCAGTCGCTCCTGTGAATTCAATGGAACAAAGTTTAGCGTCAACTCATTTCATCTACCTCTATTTGGTTGAAGTTTTTGTGATATATTACTGATCGGGCTGTGCGCCGTACAAAGTAAGTTACCGTATTTTGCAGTGTTGCAAAAACGTATTTACGTTTACCCGAAATACGCGGGTATTTTGGTATTTATTTTTACGTTTACGTTTTTTTTACGTATTCCTTGAACAACACTGGTATTTTGACGAAAATACGAATAACGTCGCGTGATAATTGTGCACCACATTCGCCATAAGTAAGAATTGCTGCTGGACGAAAATTTCACCATAAAATTAATTGAATAAAACAAGATAATGATACAGGTAGGGTTCAAACGGGACCAGTTTTCGGGACCGGGACCAGAAATTTTCCAATGTCGGGACCGGGACCGGGACCAGGAATTTTTGAATGTCGAGACCGGGACCGGGACTGGGGTGTCGGGACCGGGACTGGGATTGTCGGGACCGGGACTGGGACTGGGTCGATAGAAATGTATTTTTTGGCAGAAATCACCTCTTATCACAAACTACTACCGCTTGTCTCGTATACCTATATTTGTTGACTCGCAACTATATTTAGGAGTGTTGGAAAAAAAATTTGTAGAAAGGATGGAAAAAAACGACATTTTTCCATCACTTCTCATCGAAGTCGGGAACACTGAAAAATTCCGGGACCGGGACCGGGACTGGGTGGTCGGGACCGGGACCGCGACCAGGATTTTTTGAATGTCGGGACCGGGAACGTGACCGGGACTGGGGTGTTGGGACCGGGACCATCCCAGTCCCGACTTTTTGCCGAACCGGGTACCGGGAGCGGGACCTCAGTCCCGTTCGAACCGTAGATACAGGCGATACATGATTGCTGTTGTAACATGTTCATTACAACAAATATTTTCACAAAAATCCCGTGTTTTCATTATCATTGGCACGGTTCCAACGTCAGACATAAATACCTAACTGCGCGTGCACAGTGTCAAGTTACTTATGTCAACTGACCAATTCGATATGTGTCAACTGCTGTGCAAATGTCCTCGGCTCAGCTTCCAAGTCAAGTAAACTGGCGTGTTTCTGCTTGTCATTGCCGCGAGACTCCCGTTCTATGTCCTTCAAAGCCTTCTCGTATCTATCGAGCCGTTTCAGCTGAAAGCGGCATTTTTTGGGAAAAAGTGAGGTACCGTATTTCCTCGAAATACCCCCCGGGGGGTGATTGTTTCATAGTGCTCCCGAGAGGGGGGGGGGGTTAAACGAGGGGGGGTATTTCGAGGGGGGTTATTGTTTCACAGGAAATTTTTTGAAATCCTAGTACAAAATCGTTGTTTGTGAGGTGCGCTGGGGTAGAAAATTGCATCAATAACTGACGTGTATCAACTCCTGTATACTAATATTAGTACGTAAATAGATGGTATAAACACTGTTCTAACGTGATTCCAACATTGTTTTAACGTGTGTTCTGCACTACGCAGAACACAAACTGCAGTATTTGTCATGTACGTTCTCTTTACACTCAATCTGGGGGGGGGGGTATTTCGAGGGGGGGGGGTGATTGTTTCATAGTGGTCTCGAGAGGGGGGGGTCAAACGAGGGGGGGGGGTATTTCGAGGAAATACGGTAGATATTTTATATATTTATTAGGTTGATTTGAAAGTTGTAGTTCTGGTAAACTCAAGTGTGTTCAGAGGTGATTTATCAGTTTACGATAGGTCCATTGAAAACTAACGCATGTGGGGCCAAACTAGGGATGAAAAAAGCTCTTTTTTCAATGGCGTCTCTTGAAAAAAAAACGCTGTAAAAACCGCTGGCCATCCTTACTCCAAACGATTTAGGTATATTAATCAGCCTCCAAAAATTCCCGCCATAAATAAACCAAATAGCAGGCGCTATGCCGCCACTACACCCCAAAACAACCCTCTCCCTCAAACAACCCCCCACCCACCTTATTGTCGAGCGCGGCGAGCAGGGCGGCGCAGTGCGCGTGCGACGTCTGATCGGCGCTGCACAAGCTGATCAGCTCGCGCAGCCGCCGCGCCATGGTGCCGTCCACGAAGTCGTAGGGGAACGAGTCGGCCCACTCGGCGCACAGGCGGAGGATGTTGGCCGAGAAACGGGTGCGGCGTTCGCGTTTGAAGTTCTCCGCGCCGCTGTTTTGCTCGAACAGGCAGTGCTGGGGTTTGGGGGGGGGGGTGATGGGATGTTTTTTGAATTGAAGATGTTTTTTGGGGTTTTGAGGTTTTTTAAGTATTTTGAAGAAAATTTCACCAGAAAAAGCGCCTAAAACCGCTGACAGCCCAAGTTTTTCACGCAAAAGAACGCATCAAGCACATTTTCGACCTTAACTTTAATTCATTGAAAATTCAGAAGGATATCAATATATTAGAACACTATCGGAAATATAGAAAATCGGAAAACTTCTTTAAAAAACCGTTTTTAAACCCATTCTCAGATAGGGTTTTTCTGGGTTAGCTACTCAAACTTTCAAAAAAATTTCAAAAATTACCCAAAAATTCAATTCCCACCCACCTGTTCAATCTCATGCAGCAAATCACACGGCGACAAAAAAATTCTGGCGCCAAGAAGAAACGTAAAAATGTAATTTCTATCAGGTGCATAATCTTGTCTGGGTGTCAATCTGGCGACCAGGGCTGAAATGGAACCGCCCAAAAGCGTGCCTCGTTGGTCGTAGACGAGATCCTGCAAAAAATGGGAGAAAAATGTAATTTAGCGATTGGTTGATACCAGGAGCCAGTTGCAATTAAACACTGTCAAGTGGCGTGGACAAGTTTGTGATGTACTCTGGGCAAGTGGGTGTTCTAACTTACCGTATTTCCTCGAAATACCCCCCCCCCCCCCTCGAAATACCCCCGCTCAAAATGGGCACTATGAATTTGTGGTCCGGGAAATGCATAACAGACGTTCAAAACACTTACTGTGTTACGTTAGAACATCGTTTATACCATCTACATCCTTATATAAGGCTGTAAAAAATTATAAATGGTGGTTATTGTCGCATGTTTCACGTTTTTCTCTCAAAATACTCACTCTGAAAAAATAAACCCCCTGGGGGTATTTCGAGGAAATACGGTATCGTTTTTGTATAGCGCTCGTCCGTCGACTTTACTATTGTCGTTAGCAACTCTTTTATCACTTGTCATTTTTTGCCAGGTACCGGCCAATTCACTTGGCATCCAATTGTCACATTCATTCACTCACAATACACATCACTTTACATGGTGAACCAATAAAATATTCAAAAGGCAGTCCCGAACCCTGTAAAGTGTCAAGTTAAATGTAACATGTCATGACAAATGTCATACAAATCTGTCAAATGCCATGCAAAATGTCAAAATTTAAAGTAATAAAGTCAAATTTACATGCATCTCACATACATTTAACACTTGACTTTACACTTTACAGGATGTGGGACTGGTTCCAGTTTCGCAAATTGAGGAGTGAGAAGTCAAATGGCAAAAGCGAAGAAAATTGGCAAAAGTTAAGTGAAATGACAAGTAAATTGGCAAAAGTTAAGGGAAATGGCAATTAAATTGGCAGAAGTGAAGTGAAATAACGAGTAAATTGGCAAAAGTGATGTAAAAAATAAAAATAAAAGTAATTTCTATTCGCTTTTGCCATTTTTCTTCTCAAATCACATCGCTTTTGCCATTTCACTTCGCATTTGCCATTTTACTTCTCAATTTGCGGAACTGGCCCCAGGTGAATCCACCACTGTCGACTATAAATCACCTGCTCATCAAAATTAGCTGCCGCGTGGCCTTTCTGCTGCCTATTCCTCAGCCGCATCGAGTTGACGAAGTTAGCGCGCGACAGCAGCCGCTCGCCCGGCTCCAAGCTGCCGTCCGTGCAGTCCGACTGCGACACGCGCTGCACACTGCCCACCTCCGAGCCGGACTTCACTAGCACTGTGCCTCTGGGTGGGGGGGGGCTTATTAGGGGAGGCATGTTTGGGCATGGTGCGTTTTGTCATGGGGCAACTTGTCACGGCGATGTAAGTGTGATAGAGACAGATATTGTCACCGGTATTGACGGAAATGCGATGGAATTATTTGTATGATAATGATTTCAGCTTAGACAGTTTCATTTTTGTCTAAATGCTTATCGATTGGTATTGGCAATATTACGTATTATAAAGCTGTCTAATTTCACCTAAAAAATTTATAAATGTGTCATATTTATGTGATGCCTACACTTAAGTACATGTCATTTGTCAAAGTGTCACTACACAAAACCGCCGTTTCAAATTGTCCTGTGACGAATCGTATTTACACCAACCTTACGAAGGCTGAGCCCTTGCTGGGCGTGTTATTATTATTATAGTTATTATTATTGTTGCCATTGAGGTGGGCGGAGCCGGCGGCGTACTTGTTGCCGCCCAGTCGGTCGTTGGACAACTGCTCGCGACTGACCAACACTGGCCCGTTTGTGGCCTGCGTGCGACCGCTTTGAGTTTTGTTAGTGGCTGCGTTGCATATCGACCTTGATGATCTTGTATGAAGTTTGGGAGGGCGTGATTAGCGTTCCAAAAATGGGTGATTTAAAAAATATACGTATTTAAATATAATTTCAGAAAATCTCTCAAAAAATAAAATAAAATAAAATCTCTGGAGAAACGCTGAGAAAAAAATATAAATGAGAGATTTAATTATATTTTCTTCTCATAAATAAAATATAATTAAATCTCTCTGGAACAAAACTGGATAAAATATAATTTAATAAGAGATTTTTTTTATTTAATTATATTTTTTAAATATAAATCTCCCAGAGATTTTTGGAACGCTAGGCGTGATCAGGGGGTCGATTAAATTATGCAAATAGATAATGCAAAAAAGTGGTAAGTGATAGTGAAAGTCTAACCCTGTATATGCAGCTACTAAAACCTTTGGCACGAATTTGATCAGATTCAGGATTATTCTCATGTAAAACGTCAAACATTCAGCCACCGCCTTTCACCCAAAATATCCCACTTCAAATAACACTCAACCCCCCCCCCAAAAAACAACAACAACAACAACAACAAACCTCCTCACTAGCAGCCATTCTCAGCGGCGGCGGGTGCTTGTGCAGCTGCCGCCGCTGCGCCCGCAACGCCCCTTGACCAGTGTCCACCCTGTCCGCAGTCGTGCCGCCGTGGTTCGGCGTAACTGCGGTAGTTCTGTGCCGCGCCGCCGCCGCCGCGTCGTCGTTTTGGTCGTGACACAGACCCACCGGGCTGGGGGCACTCCCAGACCCTGTAAAGAGCCCTGTCAAACGTCTAATGTCATGCAAAGTGTCAAAAGTCATGGAAAATGCCCTGCGGAATGGCAACTGAGTTGCCATTTTGCAGGGCATTTTCCATGACTTTTGATTTGACACTTTGCATGACTTTGACATTTTACAGGGCTCTTTACAGGGTCTGGGATTGGCACCTGGAGATAGAGGGCGCTATGGCGGCCACTGGCTTGTGTTTGTTGTGTTTGGACGCGCCGTTGGACAGGTGGGCGCCGCCCTGCGACGCACTCGACGCCGTGTCGCAGCCGGACGCCTGGGTTGGGCGAATTTTTGTGATTGATTAATTCATGATTTTAAATATTTTTCAAAATTGAAGTATTGAATGTGAGAAAATGCTCGAATTCCAATACGCTAATATTATTATTACCTACTTAATGGGGAAAAAAATTTTTACAAAAAAAACTTTTACTCTAGTAAATAATTAATCTAAAGCATGATGCATGCATGACTCAGCGATGCACTCAAATATATACAGCAACCTAAAAAAGGCTTTTCTCGTGACTCAAGCGCGCATGAGCGAACCAAATGCCACTAGCAAAAATCTAACATCACGCAAACACACTGAAAACCTGCAATGATCACATTGAGCTGCGCAATGAATTCGAAAGCATGAATGCACATAAGTAACCATGAGCAGACAGGTACTTATGTATGTAGCATGTATTTATTCAATGTAGACATGGTGTATTGGCCTCCATTAAACTTGCACATTTCACGGGACCAGTCTACGTAGAAGGGCATGTCGCCGCGCAGCGACAATGTCGCAGTGCAGACTGCACAGTGCCTGGGCGCAAATTCAAGGGGAGTTTAAGGCGCACGTAAGGCGCCAAAGGCGCCAGTGAGCGATGGCCGAAATAGCGGAAACTGATAAATCAGTTTTGATTGAATTTGAGTTGACCGGAATGAGGAGTGCGTCAATTGCTGTTGACGGAGATCGAAATTGGTTCTACATTCTGGTACGCTCAAATGAGTTCAAAACATATTTATCATTTTCCAAAATTTCGGTCGTAAACCAGTGCGCCAGCCTCATTGGTCGAAAATATAGATGTCGACAAAAAAGCGATCAACACACCGCACATTCATTAATCGACATCGACACGATATAAATATCTATCAGGCGAACGGCAGCCTTTGCGGTTTGCGGCCCGGGGGCGGCTGCACGAAATTGCCACGTGTTTCCAAACTGAAACACGCACGCGGGCCCGTAAAAACAGGCCGTAAACAAACAGCATTATGGGCAGCCGGGCGTGCCGCCAAACACCCTCGCATGAATAGATTATTGCCGCCGCTACGTTTCGGTGTGACGTTGGGAATTGAGAAACGTTTTTGAAAACGTTTTTTTGCAATTTTTTAGAGTTTTGGGGTTTTTCGGGGGTTCTATTGAACGACCAGGGAAAATACTTAAAAACAACAACAATTTTTTGCAAAATATCGGGAAGTGTGGAATTTTGAATGCTAATTTTCAATGCGTATAGAGATCGTCATTTTCACATGGATGAATATCATTTTCACATGGATGAATATCATTTTCACATGGATGAATATCATTTTCACATGGATGAATAGCGAAGTAAGGTGAAAATGTCAGCTACAACATTTCAAAACATTACTATTTTTCAAAATTATCCAAAACATTAAAAATTCAGTATCTAGTAAGAAAAAATTTAACTTTTTTTATTACGGAAATTTGAAAACTAGAAGATAAAAATTGTATAAAAGTTAGAAATTTCAAAACTCCTTTGAGGGAAAAACACTTGAAAATTAGAACCCTTTTTCAAAGTAAATATTCCCATCGTTAATGGATATTGAAAACAAGGTGAATTGTGGATGGAACCTGTAAACTCCCAATGGGTTTTTTTCTGTTGCTGCAACTCGTGCATTTTTGAAAATATTATTTGTGAAAATTTAAAATGAGGAGCGATTTATAATCACGTGAACGCGGCCGTGAAATTTGCAATTGGCGATTTTTTGTTTGCTGCTTTTTTATTCAAAAACGTGCGCAGGGTAGAATATAGTTAAATATGCAAATAATTCCACCCACACACACTTAGGGTTCAAACGGGATCCCGATCCCGATCCCGAAAATTTTCAAATCCCGATCCCGAAAATTTTCAAATCCCGATCCCGATCCCGAGAAACTCCAAAGTCCGGGATCCCGATCCCGGAAAAATTAGAGGAAATGATCATAAGTGAAAAAATGACGTTTTTGCATGCAAAAATGTGAACGCAAACCCCCAGCGTTCAGTTTATGCCACTTTTCTGGCATCCAACAGTGTTTTGAGACCTTTTTGAACAACTGTGAATGCCAGAACATTGGCCAAATACTGTATCCCAAGACCCCAATCCCGATCCCGAAAAAATGCCAATCCCGATCCCGGATCCCGTGAAATTTCGGTATTTTGCAGTCCCGATCCCGATCCCGAAAATTTTCAAATCCCGATCCCGAGAAACTCCCAAGTCCGGGATCCCGATCCCGGAAAAATCAGTGAAATTATAAAAAGTGAAAAAATAACGTTTTTTCATGCAAAAATGTGAAAGAAAAACCCCCAGCGTCCATTTTATACCACTTTTCTGGCATCCAACAGTGTTTTGAGACCTTTTTGAACAACTGTGAATGCCAGAACATTGGCCAAATACTCTATCCCAAGACCCCAATCCCGATCCCGAAAAAATGCCAATCCCGATCCCGATCCCGTGACCCCAATCCCGGCCAATCCCGATCCCGATCCCGATCCCGACATCTCAAAAAACCAATCCCGATCCCGATCCCGAAAAGTCAATCCCGTTTGAACCCTACACACACTAGTTTACGGAAGAAAATTCGGAAACTGATAGACCAGCTTTGGTCGCATTTGAGTTGACCGGGAACACAAAGTCAGTCAACTAATTGTCGATTGAGATCGGAAATGATTTTATTGTGGTAAACTCAAATGTGTTTAGCACAGATTTCAGTTTCCGAGATTTCAGCAGTCAGCTAGTGTGTAGAGCCACAGCCAAAACGTTTGACAACTCCTAGATCAGCTTCGAACACATTTGAGTTTATTGTAATGATGTGTCTCATATCTGTCAACTGCAGTTGATGGGAGAGTAAAAAAACCATTCCAGTAAACTCAACTAGGTACGTTGAAAACTGATTTAAGAGTTTTCAAAATTTCAGTTGAAAACTAGTGTGTCTAAGCACAACACAAAAAGAATATACCTATCTCTAAATTCTTCCTGGCAGATAAAAAATGAAAAATTCTAAATCTAAGATCAAAAAATCACAATTCGCCACGGTACGCGGAATTCTCAACCTTGAAAACAAAATCGAAACAGCGCTCGGATTTCTGTCCGTGTGAAACGCATGAAATTCTAATATTCACAAGAGACGGACAGTATTGATGATACATTGAATTTGATGTCCAATGGAAATGTCCAACACAATGAAATAATAGGAATGAGGACTAAAAAATAAATATGTCGCTAGCTACTGCCATTGAGCGCGGGGCACTCCAAACGAGTTTGAAATACATGCGAAAAAGTGGATCACATCAGGTGACAATCCCAGACCCTGTAAAATGTAAAATGTCATCCAAAGTGTCAAAAGTCATGGAAAATGCCCTGCAAAATGGCAACCGAGTTTCCTTGACGTTTGACACTTTACTTTACACTTTACAGGGTTTAGGACTGCTACCAGGGGCCATTTTGCAGCATGTGAAGTGCCCCATCAAGTGACAAATGTCAAACAAAGTTAAAAATCCCACTATAACACTTTCGGGGCAGCTGGCATTCCACTCATCATATCTAGAATTTACCGCAGCATGTCCGTTTCTTGTCAACAGTTTCTTGTCAACCGTTTCTGTCAACCGTTTCTTGTCAACTGACTTGACACTTGACAAGCGGCGTGGTCAGTTCCCCGCACTACTTCAACTGTTTGGCAGCATGCAGCGCTCTATCACGGATATATACGCGGCGCGGCCGAATGCTCATGCGTTAGCAGTTGATTCAAGATGCCGCGCACGCGACGCATCCGGCCCGGGCGCGGCATTGTGCAGTCGTGCCGCCGCAGTTTGGCGCGGTCGCTTTGGGCGACAAAAAAGCGCTGCCGAGCTGCATGGGCTGGTGCCACTCCCAGAGCCTGTAAAAAGCCTTGTAAAATGTCTAATGTCATGCAAAGTGTCAAAAGTCATGGAAAATGGCCTGTAAAATGGCATGGGCTGGTGCCAACCGAGTTGCCATTTGCAGGGTATTTTCCATGACTTTTGACACTTTGCATCACATTTGACATTTTACAGGGCTTATTACAGGGTGCCCCCTGGAATATCGGCTGCCCAAGTAGGGGGGGGATCGAGGGAGTGGTTCCAGGTTGACAAATACAAATATTTGCATGATGATAAAGTATTCATGGATATGGAATATGAATATGGATGTGCTAATATTTACAAACACATATCCATAAAGTTTTTACCGACACATTTACAATATTTTTATCCTTTCAAAATTGTAATTTCAAGCCAGACCCCTGGTGACAGCCCCAAACCCTGTGAAGTGTAAAGAAAAGTGTCAAATGTAAAGTCAAATGCAAATTAAACTGTCAATTGTCAATGGTTATATGAAATCAGTAATAAATTTTTTTTGTTTGTTTCGATTGACACTTTACTTTGCATTTGACTTACATTTGACATTTTACTTGAGACTTTACAGGGCATGGGACTGCCCCCTGGCCGGAAAGAACCGTTTATCATCCCCAGTGGCATACATCTATGAGATGCACTGAAGTGCCTCGCTCACTTGAGTATATTCAACTTCACACTTTAAAAAGTTTGAACACTGCCGTTTTAGGGGACACCAAAAATTCGCGCATACATACAAAAACACGACGGCACTTGATAACGCGCTACACAAACAGAAATGGGCCGCGGCTGCGCTTGAGCACCGTCGCATTGCATAGCACTGCATCCAGGGGGCAGTCCCAGACCCTGTAAAAAGCCCTGTAAAATGTCAAATGTCATGCAAAGTGTAAAAAGTCATGGAAAATGTCCTGGAAAATGGCAACCGGGTTGCCATTTTGCGGGGCATTTTCCATGACTTTTGACGCTTTGCATGACATTTGACATTTTACAGGGCTTTTTACAGGGTCTGGGATTGGCACCAGCGACCGCTGCCGAGAGATATCAAATGCGCAAATGCGAGCGCAAGGACGTGTCGGTTCACGACCGCACGCTTGCATGGACACGTGCGTGCGCACGCACACGCATGTACTCGGCCGACTTGATACTCTGCACATGCATTTATTTATGTCTCATGTTGGAAGCGTGCCAATGATGTGATTTTTGTAAAAATGTTAAAAATTCATTGCTATGAATACATTAACGTATTATGTTAAAACGGCTAGCTATTTTTATTGTCTTTTTATGAAAATCGCACGCATCAAATATGGGAGCAGTCCCAAGCCCTTTAAAGTATAAAGTAAAGTGTCAAATGTAAAGTCAAATGCAAAATAAAGTGTTAATTGTCATGCAAAGTTTAGTAATAAAATCTTATTTTTTGTTTTGGTTGACATTTTACATGACATTTCGCACTTACTTTACAGGGCTTGGGACTGCCACCTGGTTGGCACGGTTCCAGCGTGAAGCACGCGTGCAAAGTGCAATTTCAATGGGTATAATGCACACGCACTCGCACACGCACGGTATCCGTGTCGCGGCGCAGCGCAGAGAAGCAATTAGCTAAATCATGCTTGCATCACGCATGCACGCATGCAGCGCGCAGGTGGCCCGGCCATTTGGCAGTTCAGGCAATCGAAACATCAAAAAGCGTCGTAAATTGGCACGCTGCCATTTCTACTCGGTCATGTGCGAGAAATTGGAGATTATTTAATTCATGTTTTTGCTATTTATAAATATCATGATGATTGTGCACTGGATAAGGGGGTAAGGGGATACCGTATTACCTCGAAATACCCCCAGGGGGTTTATTATTTCGCCAGCAAAATTTGAGGGGGGGGGGTAATTCGAGGGGGGGGGTTATTCGAGGGGGGGGTCTATTATTTCGCCAGAAATTTTCGAAATTCCCCATACGCAGACGTAGAAAAATCGAACAATTACGTAGATGTATATGTGTTTATAGGCATATATAACTGTACATACACATAAACCCTTCCCTAACGTCGCTTAGCCATCACTTTTAGCGTGTGTTCTGCATTGTACAGATCACAAACTACAGTATTTGTCATGTACGTTCTCTTGACACTCAATTTTAGGGGGGGTATTTCGAGGGGGGGGGGGTTATTATTTCCTCAGCCGAATTTTAGGGGGGTATTTCCAGGGGGGGCGGGTTAATTTAAGGGGGGGGGGATAATTCGAGGTAATACGGTACGTTGCGGGGTATTTGTACGAGTAATACGAAAATAAAACTGTAATTGTTTACGTAAAGCGGACATTAGAGCTCAGCGTGAATTTGACGTAAAATGACGACGTAAAATGATGTCGTAAAATTAATTACATGAGTGTGGATCAAGCTACGGGTCTACAATTTTCTAAGGATAATATATGAATCAATACTTTAATCGTGTCCAATACTGAGTGTTGTCAGCCACAGCTAGAGCGAATTGAAAAATTCTATTTTTATCATTTTATGTCATCATTTGACGTCAGAGAACAAATCTTACATTTCACGCCAATGGTTGCATGCAATCATTGACGTGAAATGTCAAATTTGTTCCCTGACATAAAATGATGATGTAAAATGATAAAAATTTAATTTTTCAATTCGATCTAGCTGTGGCTGACAACACTCAGTATTGGACACGATTAAAGTATTGGGCCCACACACGCTAGTTTACATCGACACCAAATGTCAACTGGTGCCGATCCCAATTCAAAGCTTGCGTTTGAACGTCGTTCGTCGGCTCGTCAGCAAGCTTTGAATCGGGATCGGAACCAGTTGACATCTAGTGTCGATGTCAACTAGCGTGTGTGGGGCCATTGATTCTTACATTATCCTCAGAAAACTGTAGACCCGTAGCATGATCCACACTCACGTAATTTATTTTACGACGTAATTTTACATCGTCATTTTACGTCAAATTCACACTGAACTCTAATCTCGGCTTAATGCTGTACTTTCGCCCGAGGGTGACAATCGATGTCGCTCAGAAAAAAGTGATCAAATTGCTCTGGAAAGTAAATACACGCACCTACCGTATTACCTCGAAATACCCCCATGGGGGTTTATTATTTCGCCAGCAAAATTTGAGGGGGGTGAATTCGAGGGGGGGTCTATTCAAGGTTGTTTTTTTTATTTCGTCAGAAATTTTCGGAAGGATCGTAGTAAAAAGTAGGCATTTTCGCACCCAAAACAGGTAATAAATACGGCCAAATAGGATATGTTTGAACATAAAAACGTAGATTGCTACACAAACAATTCTATGTGTAGCTGCGATACAAATACGCAGTAATCAATACATCATGTACATTGCATACATGATGTACATCATTCTGGAGGGGGGTATTTCGAGGGGGGTATTATTTCCCCGGCCCATTTTGAGGGTGTGGGTTAATTCGAGGGGGGGTTAATTCAAGGGGGGATTAATTCGAGGTAATACGGTATTTGATATTGCAAAACTTGAAAAACTTCATAGCGTTTGGAAATGGGAGCATAAAGCGTGAATAACATAAAAGAAAGCTAATGAAAAAAGAAATGCCCTAAAAGTATGATATGAAAAATACTACCGGGCGTAGACCAGTGCATTCAACTTATAGTATCGAACATTCAATACATTTAAATATTGACCAGTGGCACTCAAAACTCGTTCAAACAAACGGCCACATGTAGGGCTCGAACTCGACTCGACTCGTGACTCGAGGGTAAAATTGGGTACCGACTCGACTCGGCCGACTCGACCGGAAAAATATGGCTCTGACTCGAGACTCGAGGTTTTTGCCTGACTCGACTCGAAATTTCGGCAAATTTCGAGTCAGGGCTCCAATTGAATAATGTCAACAAATTTCAATTTTGATATGAATTTTTGACATATTTTTCAAAAATTTTGCGCACGAGTGTGCATTTCCACACCAGATGCATGATATATCATTGATTGGTTTGGCATATGTATTGAATGATGTGAAAACTCAAGTGTCTTATTGCCAATCATGCCATGTTGTGGTGTGGTGCCTATGATATAGCCAGTGTAATGGCATGAATATGTTTGTCTAAATAAAATTTGTGTGTGTGGTAAGCAAGCCCCCACCATTCATTCACCATTACCGAGGGTAAACAAATTCTCCTTTTCAAAAATACCTGATAAATCCCAGGTTGTAGCTGATAATTTACATATAAGTGCTCCCATCTTTTGTGAATATAAAAAATACTTGTTTCTGACAAGGGAAGTTGCTGTCCAACCATTGCCATTGGCTTGACATGTAATTTGCCAGGAGGTTTATGGATGGCATTTTTCAATTGTTTTTCTATAAAAAAATGGTGTTTTATTATAAAAACCAGATCATTAGAAGATATTGTGTTTCCATCGCTAAGCTGGTATTATTTTTGCAACTTTATTTGTGGCAACATCAAGAAACTGAACCTGTAAGTGATATTTTCACTTTATTTTGATAGTAAAATCAACTGTTGGCATGTAGACTTCATTAAGTGAGTGTGAAAACATTGGTAGAGAAACCAGTATCTAAAATTTCTGCAAGGGTCATACCAAAAAGTAATGCATCCAACTCAAGTTTTTTGCCTGACTCGACTTGACTTTTCACTGACTTGCAGAACTCGACTCGCCGACTCGACCGGAAAAATTTTGGGGTTGTGACTCGAACTTGAGTTTGAAAAAAATCGAGTTTCGAGCCCTAGCCACATGCCGTGCGACACATTCTGAGTAAACAGCATGTATTTATGTACTTGTATTTAAATACATTCTATTCATGCAATTTGAACAAATGTGAGACAATGGCGTGCACCGGTAGATTTATTCATCACTGTCTATCCCATATTGACACAATTAGAATGGAAGGAAAGGTAAATATGAGTGGCAAAATAAGCAGCAAGCAAGTAAAATGACGCGGCATGCAAAAGTGACCATTTGCTATACTCTGGTGACTTGATAGTATGCACGCACGGTTATTTATGTATATCATTGGCAGTGTCCCAATAGTGACTCATGCACGCGACTCTCGTAAAATAAAATAAAAACTCATTGTTGTTCAAATAGATGTACATGTGAACATTTTAACAGCAAATTTTTTTTGGTTATTCTAGAAGAGTCGTAGCGTAGGACTATATTACAGTTGACATATTTATGTGAAAAAACTGCTTGCACACCCCGAACAGTGACCATTTCCCACTCAAAATGCACCTGAGACAAGTGCGAGCGTTCCTCCGCAATGGGCGACTGCAGTTGCCCGACCAACAAGGTCGCAGTTGCCCGATACGTGCCCGACAGCCCGACGGCGGCCCCGTTTGCCCGCTGGTGCGGCGAGGCGGACACGTCGCCCAGACTGCGGTATTGGCCCGAATAAGCGGCCGGTAGCTCGCCGCGCCGCCGGTACCGCTTGTAAGCGCTCGCCACCGCTGTGACCAAGGCAAAATATGTGCAATTTGGTTTTGGGAGGTTTTTGGTAAAATGACTTTTCAAATTTCATTTTTTTAATTTCTTTCGAATTTCCGAACATTTTCCATTACCGTAACCATGTTCTAACGTAACAAGTCATTGTTTTAACGTGTGTTCTGTATCGGCCAGATCACAGCTTAGCTTGTCATTTACATCTTCTTTACACTCAATTGGGAGGTATTTCGAGCGGGGTTCCAAAAAAATTTAAAAATTCGAGAAAAAAATTCAAATTCAAAATTCAATTTTGTTTGCCATCGTTACACAACTGCGACGCGGCCATGACGTGGCTAGAACGATTGCAAATCGACCACTACGCACACCTTTAATAGGACTGGCGGCGGCGCTGGCGCACTTGGACAGCGTGGCCGACCTGTCCGTCTGCGCGCCGCCGCCGTTCATCGTGTAGGGGTCGTCGGCGCCGCTCAGGTAGCAGCTGGAGCCCGCGTCGGCGACCGTGGTGGACGCGGACCGAGTGACGCGCCGCGCCGCCGGCCTGTAAATCACCGGCGCGGCGCACACGCTGGCGCTCATGAGCGAGCTGGGCCTGTCGCAGTGCGGCACCGGCTGCGGCGCGGCCATGTCGTGGGCGGAGCGACTGCAGGCGAACGTGCCGGAGGTGGCGCCGGCGGCCGCCTCGGACGAACAAGTCGACGGCGCGCCGCAGTCGATGAAGTCGAGACCGTCCGCCGCGCTGCAAGCCATCGAGTGCGACGCGTTTAGGGACAGCCTCATTTTTCCCCGATTTTTTATTATTTTGATATTTTTGATAAAATTAGTGTCTGTAAAATGTGCAAAATGGCTCATAAATGTGCGAGATTAGGTGCGATTGATTGATTGTTTCGACTCAAGGGCGAATAATGAAACTGTGATAATCGAAAGCGAGAAAATGCAGTTTGCAGATACCGTAAATGCTCTAATAATACGACAGTCGTACTATTTTTTTCAGCACATTTTTAGGTGTCGTACTATTGGAGATGTCGCATTATTAGAGAGTGTCGCATTATTGTTTTCGTCGAATCAACAAGGCTGTTCTCGGCCAGTCAATAGTGGCGGTTGTGAGGCGGCTGGCGCCCTTGCGAACTGCCGAGCGACTCTTGTGAACTGCCGCCAGCCGCCGCTTTGTCCAAAAGCGCCGAATCCGCGGCTTCCGCAGATTGCCACATCGTTACGGCGCTTTTTCTTTTTATTTCTCATGTGTCGCACTATTGAAGAGTGTCGCATTATTGGAGAGTGTCGGATTATTTTCACACGACGTGCCCAAACCTGTCGCACTATTGGAGATGTCGTATTATTGGAGACCTGTCGTATTATTAGAGCATTTACGGTAATGCAAGTGGGCGCGAAGTAATGACATTGAGAACTGTCGTTGCACCGGCGCGCGCAAATCTCCAAACTTTACATTCCCATCAGGTGACATAATAAGTGTTCTAATGTCACTACGCACACTAGTTTACTAACGAAATTTTGAAACTTAAGTCAACTCATCAGTGTTGGCCGGAATAGTTTTACGGAATCGAAATGACCGGAATGAGTCATTTTAAGATTCGTCAACTGCAGTTGACGAATACTCATCCCGGTGAACTCAAATGCCATTCAAAGCAGATTTATGAGTTCACCACATATTTAGTTTCCTGTCAGTAAACTAGTGTGAGCCGCACAGTTTAGTATCTATTTATCATAGACGAGAGATATGGATAAGTATGTTGCATAGTTGATGCGAGAAGGTAATAGTTTTCACACCACACCTTCATATATACACTACCGTGCAGAATAGTTGAGACTTTTCACACATAGAGAAACAGTAGGCTGGGGGTCCACCGCACTTTTTTGCCTCCCAATTGCTTGTCCCTTGCCCAATTCTGATGCCGTTTGAGTATGTTGGGGTTTGATGCTGGGACTACTACGAAAAAAATTTGTTTGCTCAAATAATCCCCCAGGCCCGAGACAAGGGGGGTCTATAAAAAGATGGTCAATAAATATACAAAAATGGGCAATCTGGATGAGTGTCTTTGAAGCTTAATAACTCTACCATTTCTGGGCTGATTTGAATCAATCAACACTTAAAATGATCGGGACAACCTGCAGATTCTATTTTTGTGGTAGGTTTAGTGATGATCATATTCCAGCTGTCAATTTGACCCTGTTTTTGAACATGAAAAAATAATTTTTTTGAATGTACTATCATATACTTTAGACAACGAGGATTCATGTAAAACAAAAATGAGTTCAATATCTCTTTCCAATCAAAAGTTATGGCACTTCAAAGTTTTCAATTGTGTCTAAACATTTTATGCTTATTTTACTGGGGTTTGCAGCATGAAAATTTTGTTATTGAACAGTCTATAACATACTTTAGACAGAGAGCATTAATATCACAAAAACGTTTTTTCAATATCTCTTTCCAATCAAAAGTTATAGCACTTACAAACATCCATCTTCATTCCATCCAAAATAATTGCACATTACTCATTCACAGTTGGGCCAACTTTTCTCCCTAATAGAGCAAAGCCAAAACCTCAAATTTACACACCAAATAGCCCCACTCAGTAGTATGCCTACCCCCACTTCTGAGTTGCTGGCAATGGATGCGAAACTGCAGCAAAAATAAATAAATGCCACATTTCCATATATGCATCGCCATATGCTGTTCATGCTTAGAATGTTTCTTGCTGCACAAAGAGCTCAGCGATGCAGGCAAGCAATTGCCATGGTGAAAATTTTGTTAAAAAATGAACACAGGAATTGGATATAGACTTTAAAGTGAGATACTGGATGGCTACTGCCCAAAACAAGAAAAGTCTCAACTATTCTGAAACATGAAGAAACTGAGTTAATATGTTTGTACACTAGGAATATATGCAGATTTGAACTCGAGGGGTGGTCATCCCGGGCATGTGTAGTCAACCCCCCAGGGTACCCATGTATAGTATCCAAATGTTTTGCACATTGACCATTTCAAAATTCTGGCAACATTAATTACGCAGCGCAGAAAGTCTCAACTATTCTGCACGGTAGTGTATAACATTTGTCTCTCTGATTAACACGTGAGGCCTGTAAATAGCACAGAGTGTACAATAGAACTTGTTAAAGGGTTTGTCACACTGAGACTATTTAGTGGGTTGATGTGTTCAATAATTGGTGCACATCGATTGATATTTTGGCGCTTGGCTACAGTTTCATTCGTTGAGAGCGGCAGACCTGTCAATGCAATTATTTTGAAGTCTATAGGCTCAAATTATTGTGATACATTCACGGAAACAATTACGAACCATAAAATCATACATGCGATAAGTATGGATTCTTTTAAATGTTAATCTGACACCGGCGATTTATTCAAAATCACAATTTCGTTAATGAGGCCAAGAAATCCAAAAATGAATTTTTCAGCGGAAATTTAGCGCGATCAGACAATGTCAGTAATATGTAGTATCAAAATCGTCTCTCCTCATCAAAGATAACTCAATCACCAAAGTCAATTGGGCGCAAATTCACGAACGCACAAAGTACATACCTAACTCCATTGAATATGCAATAAAATAAATGATGCACATGCGACGGCGGCGCGGCGACAACGCGCAGTCGTGTCGCTGTAATCATCGTCATGAAAATAACACTGATGCTGCTCGACAGTTCCATAGCGATATGATGGACAGAGTATCATTGTGTATCTGTATCGTTGCGTATCTGTATTATTGCGTACCTGGCGTAGTGGCACATGTCAGGCGCACGGTTTCAATTGGCTGCCAACACGTCAATTTTGAATGAAAACTGCTCAAATTTGGTCTGAGAGTAGATAAATGTCCCCCATTTGTTGTGTTAAGAGCATAATTTCATATCGCAAGGTATCATGTCGGAACATGAAGCACAGTTTCACATGTGTCTGAATGTGGTGATCAGTTTAAATCATCTACCAAAGCACAAATTCTTCATAAAAAAATAGTCCAAATTTGGCATGGCAGTAGATAAATGTACCCCATTTAATATGTTAATTTGTTAGCTGACTGCAACTTGAAAGTTCAGCATTTTGCTGTTGCTGTTCAACCATTTGCACCACATGTGCATCCAAACACAATGGGACATGTTCAAACACATGGAACTGTCCTTCATGTTCCAACATGAAATCTTGTGATATGAAATTATGCACTTAACACAACAAATGGGGGACATCTATATACTCATATACCAAATTTGAGCAGTTTTTATTCAAAATTGACGTGTTGGGAGACAATTGAACCTGATGTGCGCCACCCGGTACATTTGATTTTTCTACAATGAAATGGCCATTAACTACAGTTGACAGCAGAGTTGTTAGAATTACTGAACTTTTTTCAAAGTATATGTAAATGTAAGTATTTATTATTACCCTCCACAAAGTAAAGAAAATGTAAAATACTTATTTTTTACTTATACTCATGCATAAATGTGAATACTTTTTCCCAGGAAAATGTAAAAGTGAGTACTTTTCCAGTGGAAAACACAAAAGCTACTACTTTTGACATGTGAGAGAAACTTTTACACTGGGTGACATAATGGATGTCGTTTTTAAGTGATTATTTGGTAATTTTTAGAAAATGATATGATTTCTTAAAATTTTTCTTATTTTAGCAACAGGAAATTGTGGTTATGTCAATAAAAAATACATTTTCTCTGTATGCGTGTACCTATTAAAATGTACGTGTAAAAGTGATTATATTACTTTTTTCAAAAGTATACGTAAATGTATTTACCGCGTACTCGCATACGCGTATTTTTCGAGTAAATGTACGTACATTTTAACAACTGTGGTTGACGGAGATCGCAGATGGATACGTAATCAGAAGATACACAATGATATCCGCAATGTTATGAACGGCGCAGTTATTCGTCAGGAATTTATTGGGCGGCAGTAAAAAAAAACGAAAAATTTCCATACCTTTTCATCGTGTCAAGTGGGGACGACAAAGTTTTTGGTGATCGAAGTTTGCTTTAAGGATCATGCGCCCATTGTTTGCAAAAATGATCGTTGCAGATAGTTTTTACGGGAAACTGTTGTAGTCTCACATAGCCTTATTTATTTGCTTTAACGTGCCTACACACACTAGTTTTCACCGTGACTTCGTGTGAAAACTGAAATTTTTTAAAGTGCAAATTAATCAACACGGTTGAAGTACTTAATAAATTTTTAATTTGAATTGAAATAAATGAAAGTTAAACTTTGAAAATTTCAAAACTAAAACACGTATAGCATACAATAAGAGTAGGTTGAATGTCGCCATGTGGCCATTTCAGTTTTCACATCAGTCACGGTGAAAACTAGTGTGTGTAGGGCCAACCGCTTATAACCAAACACAGTGTTGTTTGCGTCGATAAAAAAGCCGCGACAGCACAAAAATCTCGTAAGTTTGCACTTTCCAGTGCAGTCGGCTATCAATGGTGCCGCGCACACGGCCGAAACTTCGGAAAACGATACCCGAATCAGCTCTGAACGCATTTAACTTCAAAGGGAAAAAGCACGCCGTCAACACTAGTTAGTTAGGTCGAAACAGGTCGTTTATTCTGGAAAACTTAAATAGGTATGTTCAAAGGAAATCTATCAGTTTCCGAAATTGGCCGTCAACTTTTGATTGTGTAGAATCGCAAATGTACACAAATTTGCGCATTGCTATAGCTGAATTATTATAAAATATTTGATTGAAGCAAATTAGGAAAAGTGAAGTATTTATGTTGACGCGCGGTAACATGATTTTTTTGCTTCGCAAAAGCGTCCCACACGTCTTAGGCACAGTTGTAAAAATGTAAATACGTACATTTACTCGAAAAATACGCGATAAATACATTTACCGTATTTCCTCGAAATACCCCTAGGGGGTTTATTTTTTCAGAGTGAGAATTTTGAGGGGGGTATTTCGAGGGGGGGGGGGGTTAATCCGAGGGGGGGGGGGTAATCCGAGGGGGGGTTAATTATTTCGCCAGAAATTTTTTGAAATTCCAGTACTCAATTAGTAAAAAGTCTTTCCCGTTTTTGTGAAAACATTATAACAAAGTAAAGACATGTTAAAACAATGAATAAGAGTTGTGTGCAGGTCTGATTCATCATTTTAACGTATTTTTTTCTATGTTATAATGTTTTCACAATACGGGGAAGACTTTTTACTACCGGAAATTTGACTTTGGATTGCCGTCAAACGAGCAGCAAAGCACCTAGAAAGCTAAAAATCGACATGTGGCATAAGGGCACCCTAATCTACCAGAATTCATCCCATGTATATCCCGACACAGGTCGCACGTTAATTGGTGAGACGTTGATTTTTTTTGTTCCTGGCCAGGACCATAAAGACATTTTTCCCGGAGTGTAAGTGTGTATATGGTATAAACACTGTTCTAACGTAATACAGTCATTGTTTTAACGTGTGTTCTGCATTGCCTGGATAACAAACGGGAGCTTTTGCGATGTACGTTCCGTTTACACTCAATTTGGGGGGTATTTCGAGGGAGGCTTTATTGATTCATAGTGCCCATTTTGAGGGGGGGTATTTCGAGGGGGGTATTTCGAGTGGGGGGAGGGGGTAATTCGAGGAAATATGGTACATCTACTTTTTCAAAAATTAATGTACTCAGTTTTACGCGTCCATTTTGAAAGTACACGTGTACAGAGAAAAGTTTTTTGTTGCTAAAATCACAATTTTCTGTTGCTAAGATAAGAAAATTTTGAAGAAATCGTATCATTTTTCCAAAAAATACTAAATAATCACTAAAAACGACATCAATTATGTCTTCCAGTGTAAAACTCACTCTCACATGTAAAAAGTAGTAGCTTTTGCGTTTTCCAGGGAAAAAGTACTCGCTTTTACATTTTCCTGGGAAAAAGTATTTTACTGACATTTACGCATGAGTACAAGTAAAAAAGGAATTTTACATTTTCTATACTTTGTGGTGAGTGAAAAATACTAACATTTACACATACTTTTTTGAAAAGTTCAGTGATTCTAACAACTCTGGTCTTAGGTCGCGTTTCTTAATTTATTTAATAAAAATTCAACGCGGCCACGTGTGCGGGCGGCATTTGAAAAACACTTTTTAGTCAAAAACAGATTTCCAGCGATAAGACTAGTTCGGTAAAAGTTCACTGGAACGCGCCGCGCGGCAATTCTTCGCGGAAATACAGGTAAAAATAAACAGGTATACAGGGCGATGCCTTGGCGTATTTTTAAAAATTGACAAAAATTCATCTAAGAGCCGCGTGTGGGTATTCCTAAAGTAACTGCAGCCGAATGAAATACTTGGATAGTCGGATTCCTGTCACAATGGCACTGCGCACGCTAGTTTACTATTTAACATCAGTATACTCAAAATTGAATGCCCATAAATCAGCTTTGAACGCATTTGAGTTTAGATTTGAGTTTTCATTTTTATCTCCGTCAACTGAGTTTATAAAATCAAACTCGACTAGTTTCAAGCAGATTGATGAGTACTCAGCTTTGAGTTCACTGGCGTTTTAGTAAAATAGTGCGACAATAAGGCTACTATGCGGTGAGGCAGCATTGGTATTGAAAAGGCTCGCGCCACGGTTTACATTGTGCATTTTCATTTCTGTTGAATGCATTATCATGTTGAGTTTGAAATTTTATGACAAATATGAGTGGGGTAAATGCCAGATGGAATCAATACAAACATAAATAGGTATCTAATAAATAGGGTTCTAATAAACAATCTGTGAATACCTTTTTAAGGATTTATATTTGTACTGATTGATAGCCCAAAAAACTGGCTTTTTACCAAAGTTTTGGGAAAACTCATAAATAAGCTTTTAACTGATTTAAGTTGAGAAAAATGAGGTGTCTGTGAACTACTGGAGATTAAAAGCAACACATTCCAGTAAACTAAAATATCACTCAAGTGAACTCAAGCTGATTTATGAGCTTTTGAATATTTATGTAGTAAACTAAAGTGTGTAGACACACTACATCCTGACAATTAACATGAAAAAAAGTCATAGATGCTGTGGAAGCATTTTACCATGAATTTTGATCTCTGCCCATATAGTTACTTCACGGCACACTTCTCGGAGTAAATATGTGAAAAGCGACACCAAATTTATAAACAACCCCATTTAATATGAACAAATACCCCCTGAAAAATCTCCGTCCGGGGGGGGGGGTGCGAGCCTAAACAATACCCCTTAGAAAGCCTGAGCCGAATCCATAAACATCATGAGCTATCCTTACAATACGCATGTGGGTCGTGAGAGTGGGCGCGGCGCAATCATGCATAGTTTAGCTTGACGGATGGGCGGCGCGGCAAGAAGCCGCCGCGGCACGACTGCACACGCAAATATACACTGTGCACGCACTGGCGCCGCCCTCGAAAGTCCGGCTGGCGGACAAACGAGTGAGGGCAAGTGACCTACTGAGGTGTTTACGAAATGAGTGCAATTTGGCTTGGAAATTGGCGTGTTTGAAATTTGCAGGGGGAATATTGTGATCTACCCGCTGTCACAAACGGTACTTGACATCGCAAATTCGTGTCAACTGAATGTCAACCAGATAACACAAGTTTTTTTGTCAAAAGCACCACACTTAACTGAAACAATGGGATTACTAAGTGTAAGGATAAAAAATTTACTATGCTCTATAACATCGCAAAGTTGAAATCACATAATTAACCTAAATATAGTTGAATTTAGTTGACACGAATTTTGATGTCAACTATTGCGTGTGGGCCGATGTGAAATTTGCGAAGCTGAGCCGATCAGAGAAGTTACAACGGTGTGTACATTTTCGAACGGTGGTTGACATTTGGACACGGCAATTTGTAACTTTTAATTTTTTCATTTCAGGGGTGTTTAAGATATGGTGTTTGTGGAGGCCTGCATATTTATATGAAAAAGCAGTAGCTAGCTAAAAGGTATGTGAGAGAAACGAATGCATAAGAAGCTTTTTATTCTCATTTCTTAGCAGGGTCCGACATAAACAGATATGTATCCGGCCAGTACGATGGGGGGTAACCAATACCCCCAACCCCCCTCCCCGGGGTTCTCTGAAGTTTCGAACAGGGTTGGGAAACCGATCGGAACCCGAACCCATACCCGCAAAATTTTCACAACCGATACCCGACCCGAAATTTTCCGCACCCGAAACCCGAAACCGGTACCCGACAATTTTGAAATTTTGAATTCCCATCCTTAGTCTCGGCTTAGCCCATCGCTTAAACATCAAGCGTATTTTATCCACGCGAATTTACCCCACGCGCGGGCGGCGCTTTTCCAAGAAAACAGCGCATTCTTTTTTACAAAAGCCATCCGCCGCGCGGCATAAATAACAAGTCGGGGGAAAGAATGCGTGCGGCAGCAAAAAGTGCACCCGTGGCTGGCTGAGAAATATCGGGAAGGGATAGCGCCACCCAGGGGTCTAATTTAATTAACCCGGCAACCGCGGATCGGAAGTGCACGCGGGCACAATGCCAACCAGATTTACATTGGATCGGGCATTTGGGGAGTTCGGGAAAATCTGGGGGCAGTTCCGCGCCATGTAAAGTGTCAAAAGTCATGTAAAATGTCAATTAAAATAGAAAAGACAAGATTTTATTACTGAATCGTTGACATTTTGTGTGACAATTGACAAATTTGTATGACAATGTACAATACATGACATTTGACACTTTATTTCGACACGGTGCGGGGCTACCGGCAAAAACCAAATCCAAATGTGCATAATCCAAACAGCATAATTCAAACACTTTTGTAGCATAATCCAAACAAAAATGAGGCAAAATCCATTCACTTTTTTGTGCCACCAACTGCCAATCCAAACTAAATGAGGCAGAATACAATCAGAACTAAGACATAATCCAAACATAACTTAAGCAAAATCCCAACACTCATATTGCCTGTTCTTTCATGTTTTTTTTT
Source organism: Sphaerolaimus hirsutus (assembly GCA_964036195.1). Classification (NCBI taxonomy): domain Eukaryota; kingdom Metazoa; phylum Nematoda; class Chromadorea; order Monhysterida; family Sphaerolaimidae; genus Sphaerolaimus; species Sphaerolaimus hirsutus. The sequence continues at coordinate 1,259,002 of OZ038452.1, read as the reverse complement.
GTATCACTGATGTGTTATACATAGGTATGCGATATTACTTATAATCAATTTTAAGTTCAAGTGAAGGTCATCATAAATTAGAAATACAATTGATAAATAAATATAACATGAAAAAGTGATAATATATGTAATAATTGAATGGGAATCATGGTGAAAACCAATGAAGACAGTCGGTCACTTCAAAGCAGACAATTTAGTCACTTCAAAGTTATCACACACAGCTTGTCTCTTGTGGCATGTTAGATATTCATTTCACATCAAAAGAAAGTTAATCCATGGAACTGAAGACATATGGTAACCTTATTGGATGAAAATCTTCGATTTTGCTACATTTTTGTTTGGATTATGCCTTACTTATGTTTGTATTCTGCCTCATTCCATTTGAGTTATGCTGCAGTTGGTGGCACAGGAAAGTGTTTGGATTTTGCCTCAATTCTGTTTGGATTATGCTACAAAAGTATTTGAGGTGTCTAATTCTAAAAGTCAACAAATCCACAAAATGCTATTTTGAGTAAATTGCACTTTAAGCTTCAACCAAATTCCAGGCCCTAGGTGCATGTCCAATTTGGCTCTCTCATGCTTTTTATTAAGTTCCATATGTTGACAATAAAGTGTCAAATTTTCAGCCCCTAATCTCAACCTATATGTGAAAAATTGGGTGTCCATAAAATTCCATTCTGTCAGAGCAAAACTGTTTTGGGGAGGGAAATGGACTTGTTGCCTTCTTGCACAGAGAACATTTTTGTTCCCACCCGTGTTGGTCCTGCCTTATGGGAAATTTATGCACTTGTCGACTTTTAGAAATTGGTGCCCATAGTGGACTTATCACATTTCTTGCGTTTTTTCCCATAAAAAAGGATGCGGAGGATGGACTTGTCAACTTTTAGCCCAAAACTAAGTGGACTTGTCGACTTCTTGCCCAATTTTTTTGCATTTTTTCCCAAAAATGTTAAATTTGGCACTGTGCCATGTGGGCATGTGAGGTCAAAAAATTTATGGAAAATGATGAAAAATGTGCGGAAGTAGCCCCAGATGACGTTTCCGGGCCTATCTCGAAATTTTCATATTTTGGACTTGTCGACTTTTAGAATTGGACGCCTCATTTGGATTATGCTGGTTGGATTATGCGCTGTTTGGATTTTAATGCAGACTCGGGGCTGCCAACTGTTGTCAATTCCAAAACTGGGCAAGAAATGCGGTACGATACAAGTGACAACTAAACTATAAGTTGTCATTGTCATTGTGTGATATGGACCCGTCACTTGACTTCTGCTGTCCAGATGCGGAATTGAGCCCGGTCAAACTCGATCAGGCGAATAGCTGAACGTGGGGCGTGGGCGCGATGCCAGGCAGCGAGCCGCCATTGCCGCGCCAAATCATCTCGTTAATGTCCAAAGGCGGCTCGCGTGCCAAGGCGGCGTGTTTCCAGTTGGAAACAACTAGTCCATCTGGCGCGCACGCAAAGCACAAATATTGAGCCGGTCTTCGGGCGGACTTGCAACAATTGGGTACTACAAATAGTAGTGCGCTGCGGCGTGGAAGGATTAAGGATTGTAACGCAGATCAGGCTTCAAATAAGGCGGAGTTCAGAAAGTATATTCTGATATCTTATCGGGAAATGTATAAAAAGAAAATACAGGTAATTAAATCTTTGTATGAAAAGTTGGAAGAAAACAAACATACGGAGGTGTTATATTTTTATTATTTAACTTATGATATTTAAAAAATCCCAGAAAATATCTCAAAAATAAAACATAATTACCTAGATGTCTGTGGAAAAGTTCAAAAATAACATTATTTTTCAATTGATTAAAATTTTTACTATTAATATTTTCATGTTTTCAAAAATACAAATCTCCAGAGATATAAATCTCCAGAGATATAAATCTCCAGAGATATAAATCTCCAAAGATATAAATCACCAGTAGTGATGTGAAAGCGCCATGGCGCTGGCACCTGGCGCTAGCGCCAAAGCAAAAAGCGGCAAGGCGCTTTTGGGATTCCAGGTATTCTTCCCTCCATGGACATCTTACCTTCGGAAGATATGATGTCCGCGGGGACATCATATCTCCGCGGTCATCATACGTTCAACATTTTCGCGCTTGGCGCTCAAATGCTGTGGCGCCATTGGAAATAAAATTGTTCAAAAAAGTCAAATGAAATTATACCGTATTACCTCGAAATACCCCGATGGGGGTTTATTTTTTCGCCAGAAAAATTTGAGGGGGGTTAATACGAGGGGGGTTTATTCGAGGGGGGGGGGTTATTTTTTCGTCAGTAATTTTCGTAAGGATCATAGTAAATAGTAGGCATTTGCGTACCCAAAACAGGTAATAAATGTATCCAAACAGGATATATTTGGACATAAAAACGTAGATAGCTACACAAACTTATCTATGTGTAAATAGCTGCAATGCAAATTAGCAGTAATATACATCATGTACATTGCGGGTATTTCGAGGGTTTTTTTTATATTTCCCCAGCCCATTTTGAGGGGGTTAATTCGAGGGGGGATAATTCACGGGCATACGGTAAATGGTAAACAATGGAAAGAAAGGATGATATTAGTGATGTAAAAAGCGCCAGACTTTTGGCACCAAGCGCCGAAAGCGCCATCTCGCTTTACCGGAACTAGCGCCAAGCGCCAATGGCGCCACAGCAAAAAGGCGCCAAGTGCCAAAAGCACCATGGCGCTCTTCTGGACCTTAGCGCCAAGCGCCAAAGGCACCAGGGGGCCATGGCGCCAAGCACCAATGGTGCCAGCACCAAAATGATATTGCCTTTAATGATACAGGTGAGACAAAGTACTATTTTCTTCACTTTCAATAACTTGTATTGCCTCCAAAAACACAAAAATGGTCAAATAATGGATATCAATAAGTTTTCTTGCTAAACGCACAAGTGTAACTAAGACTGGTTCAAATAGATAGCAAAGTGCCTCTCTGAAGTGGTAGAAGCTGAAAGATTGTCTGGGGTCTGGGGGTTGCAGCATTTCAATCTATATTTCAATATTTAATGTGCAAACTTTGAGATAACAAGGTAACAATAGCTAAATTACATATCTGAGTACCTATGAAAAATAATTACATACGTGGCCAAAAATTGCTGAAAATAGGCAATAACGCACATGAACACCGCGGCGCAATTATCACTCTCTTGGCGCTTTTTGGCGCTTTAAAAATGGTAGCACCAAGCGCCAATGGCGCCACTGGAAAGTAGCGCCAAGCGCCAAAAGCGGCATGGCGTTCGGAAACACGGCGCCAAACGCCAATGGCGCCACAGAGTTTTAGCGCCTAGCGCCAAAATCGCAATGGCGTTTTTTGCTTTGGCGATAGCGCCAGGCGCCAGCGCCATGGCGCTTTCACATCACTGGATGATATATTGTATCCATAAAGCATAGGTAATTAAATACGGTATTCCTTGTAATAGAGTGCCCCGTTATATTTTTCGTCTGTTGGACATATGCAATTATATTAGATGAAATACGGTATCAGTATCAAAAGGAAAATAAATAGTGGGAAAAAATAAATATACTTTCTAAACAACATTTCTGGATTCTCATGTGAGCCGAGTTTCTCTCCATTAATGTAGATAGTACACAAACAAAATTCAATCAGCTATTTAACTAAGTTCAGTTAAATGTGGAAGCTGAGTGTTGCTGGAATGAGTAGGGTTGGAAAAATTGACTTTTCGATATCGATATTTGAGCTTCGATAATTTTTGTATCCTAATTGAATGATATCGATAATATGTCATCGATGCCATTGCTTATACCACCCATCAAAAATATCGCAGTTCTCTACCTATGCAAGAAAATTTTGAGCGATTGTGCCCTAATTTTTTGACCAAAAACGCTAATTTTTGCGTGTATATTTTTCCGCATTTTCGCGGTCAAAATCATTAATTGAGGTAACTTATCTGTGCCTTTTTTTTAAACCACATGTGTTTATATAACCATTTTCAGAAATTTTTACCTAGTTTGAGCGATTTTTCCATTTTTTTTCTTTCTACACCCTCAAGACCATATAATGAACCCCCACAATCACGAAATAAAAATTGTTCGACATCGACATTAATGAGATAAATTACGAAAAAATGCTAAATAAGTAGATACACAATATTCGAAAAATACGATACATACAGGTGCATATTTCCAACCCTAAATATATAGGCCGCATTCACGCAAACAAGCTAACATTATTATTCACCCAAGAAAAGCAACTTTCTTGGGACCGGCGCTAATGTATACATTTTAAAACAGAGATAGCCCACAGCCACTTACCGTATTACTTCTAATAGAAGAGCTCTATTCAATTCTTTTTCGTCAACGTTTTTCGTCAGCCATTCTATTGGAGATGCCGTTCTATTTTCCATTTTTTCGTTTACTACATAAATACGTATACACGCGTACTGCGTAAATATTTACGTATGCGTTTCCTCCCGAAAAAAATACCGGTACTCACATACTCGCGTACTTTTTGAAAGTACGCGAGTGCAGAAAGCGTATTTTAAGGGGACAGAAAATGCTATTTTGCCAGACAGAAAGTGACAAACATAGGACATTTTCCTGAGAACTTCTTATCAGGAGAGAGAAACACATTTTTGATGTATTTCAGCGTAATTCTTGACCCTCCTTGTATTTTTACGTTATTTATGTCAGAAAAATACTCACGTTTACGTTTTTTGTGAGAAAAAATACCCGTTTCAACGTTTTCCCTGGAAAAATACTCATTTTTACGTTTTCTCTGGGAAAAGTATTTTACTCACATTTTACGCACTGTAAAAGTAAAAATAAATTATTTTACGTTGTCTGTACGCAGTTGTGGGTAAAATGAAAATACTTTACGTTTACGTTTACTTTTAAAAAAGTTCAGTACTTTTAACAACTCTGCTTTTTTCCACCAATTTTGTTCACACATTTTGCATTCGAACGTAAGTTTCATTTCTTAAATGAAACTTGAGCATTATTTTTATACCATCAATTAAAACGAAACAAAAATAGTTAGCCTCTATATCAGATAATCAACACTTTGAACATAAACGCCATCCATTTTTTGCGTTTTCAGATATCAGTTCTACCTGCCGTTCTATTGGCGGTGCTCTTTTGTAGGCATGGCGTTCTATTAGTAGAAATACGATAGCTAAAATGGCCTGCATTCCCAAGGGAACAAAGCATGATAATTAGCGTGACGGGGCGACATTATTCAACAAATTAATTATCTGGTCGCGTGAACAACACCACAATGTTGAATTTGTATATTTAAATGGGAAGAGTATGAAAGTGTACACTTTTAAAAGAGTCGGGAATAATTTTTATGCACATAAACAGCGCCTAAAACTATTTACCTATGATGAAGGTACTTATTGCTGTGAACTAAATAGATATACACCATTGACCGAACAGTTTACACGCGCACTGATTTATGTCACATGTTGGCAATTTGCCAGCAATGGCATACTCACTCGACTCTTCGAAAGCAACAAAAATCGTTGTGTTATAACGTAGAGTTAAAAAGTTTTAACAGCAACATTTTTTCATTATTTTACAATATTTAGTGACGGCTCACTGCCAACAGCTGCGCATTCACCGGAATGTAAATACCGCAAACATGAAACTTGAAATGAACAAACAAGCAAAGTGGCATAAAGTGACGAGTCAAGGGGCTCAGAAAGTTGTGCGATAGGCAAATTTTTCAACTTATCAAGCGCCAGCAAAAAATAGCGCCAACAGAAAACAACACACTCATTCAAAACCCCCCAAAACCCACCCAATACTTCATTTCCTCGTTACCCAAATTGCCCGAGCTCCTGGGTCGCTCCCCAATGGACGCGTTGACTCCGCCCCCTTCCTCTGGAGGCGCGCGGGCGTCCAGCACCAAGAGCACGTCGGACCGGTCGCTGGTGGCCGCGTCGGCGGCGCTGCCGAATACGGAGTGCGAGAACGTGTCGTGTAAAGAGGCCGATCGGTGCTTCTGCGGGTTTATCTCGCTTTGAAGGCTGATTTTAGGTGGCGATTTTTTGGGAGGTTCGCATTAGACTGCAACACGCTAAATGGTTGTCGACTGAAATGTCTTGTTTTAATCAGATTTTAGTTTACAACAATGTCGCTCCGCACACCAGTTTACAAACGAAAATTTTAAAATTCAGTAAACTCGTAAATCAGCTTTGAACGCATTTCATATTAAAAAATTAATGAGTTACCGTATTTCCTCGAAATACCCCCCGGGGGGTGATTGTTTCATAGTGAGGGGGGGGGGTTAAACGAGGGGGGTATTTCGAGGGGGGGTTATTAGTTCGCAAGAACTTTTTTGAAATCCTAGTACAAAATCGTTGTTTGTGATGTGCGCTGGGGTAGAAAAATGCATCAATAACTGACATGTAAAGACTCCTGTAGACTAATATTAGTACGTAGATGGTATAAACACTGTTCTAACGTGATTCCGACATTGTTTTAACGTGTGGACTGCACTACGCAGAACACAAACTGCAGTATTTGTCATGTACGTTCTCTTTACACTCAATTTGGGGGGGGGGCGGTATTTCGAGGGGGGAGGGGGGGTATTTCGAGGAAATACAGTAGCTTTATCTCCGTCAACTACTGCAGTTGACAAACACCTCATTCAGGTAAAATCGAATGCGTTCAAAGCTTACCTTAAGCAAAGGTTTATGAGTTTACTCAAAGTTTACCGACAGTCAACTAGTGTGCGCAGCGCCAATGAATAATATTTGATGTTCGACAACAGCAGTAGTAAACTCAAATGAGTTTTAAACTCAATTTTCAATACCGCATATCCTCGAATAACTCCCCCCTGTTGGCGAGGTGAGGAAAAAATACCCCCCTTGAAAAACTCCCCCTCCTGAATAACTCCCCATGTGTATGAAAAGGATACAATACAAAATAGGTAGGTACATAAGAATATTAGCCAACGGCAGCGACAGCAGATAAATATTTACATGATGTGTATGCAGTGTATACACATTTTTTGTTGGTGTGTATAGTTTAATACCTGCATAACATGAGTTGACAGACTGCATCTGCAATGATTTGATTTCGTTTTCTTAGGAAAAAAAAAACCCCTCCAATAACTCCCCCTTGAATTAGTCCCCCTCAAAAACATCTGACGAAAAAATAATTCCCCTGGGGTCTTATTCGAGGATTTAGGGTATTTATCAGCTTTGGAAATTTCCGTTGTCAACTACCGTGTGTGTAGGGAGTTTAAAGTTGTAATGAGGTTGAGAATAGAAATAAATGTTAAAATGCGGTTTTCCAAATGTCTTGCCTAATGACTAATGGGATTTACATTTTGCGACCGCCGATGGAAATATTTTGGAAATAACAATAAGTATATTTAACATAGTTTAACATTATTTAACATAAAAATAAGTATATTTAAAACAGTTTAACATTATTTAACATAAAAATAAGTCTATTTGCGCTCTGCATTTTCGAATTTTCTGAGTTTTTGTTGTATTATAAATTTTGTATTTAAAAATGAAGAATAGAAAAGTATTTGGTAAACCAATTTTTTCAAATTATTGAATGAATACCGTATTTCCTCGAAATACCCTCCCCCTCAAAATGGACACTATGAACTTATAAACTCCCTCGAAATAGCCCCCCAAATATAGTGTATAGGGAACGTAAATGACAATGGCTGCGGTTTGTCTTCCGGGCAATGCAGAACACACGTTAAAGACAATGACTGTGTTATGTGAGAACAGTGTTTATACGTCTGCACACTCATACAAGTCTTTAGAGTCTTATAAATGGCGATTTTTGTTGCATTTTGCGACGTCTGCGTACGTTTCAGATGACAATTTAGTACTGGGTTTTCAAAAAATTCTGGCAAAAAAATACCCCCCCCCTCGTTTAACCCCCCCTCAAAATTCTCACTCTGAAAAAATAAACCCCCTGGGGGTATTTCGAGGAAATACGGTATGCTTACCATTAACTCCGTTTGATCAACTTGAGATATCTAGATTGTATGTATCTTGTAAATAGAAATGTAGACTTAATTTCACATTTACTCGGATTTGATTTGGCATCCATTCCCAAAAATTATAATAAAAACTGTATCAACTTAAATTCCTGATAATTAAGGTAGATTTGAGGCGTGTGCAACAATGATAAAAATAGAAAATTCACGACAAAAATTTAAAAAATAAAAAATAAATTTTCGAATTCCTATTTCCATCGTCTTTGGAAATCGGCCGTTGACAGTTACATGGGTCGCGCCTAATTTCGTCAAGCGTACAACGCCTACAAAAAACGCATTGCACGCAATTTCGACACACGCGGAAATGTCCATTTTACCATTTGTCCGGAAATACAAGTTGACGGCAGAAATTTCGGAAACTGAATCAGCCTTGGACGCATTTGAGTTTACCGGAATGTGGAGTCCGTCAACTCGATCCTGTCGACGGAGACGGAAAATAAGTCATTCCACTGAAGTTAGCGTTTAACACAGATTTACCAGTTTCCGAAATTCCAGCCGTCAACTAGTCGCACGCCCCACAACGCTACACTAGCCTATGTTTTTCCAGCGTGATTTCTACCCATCCTGTAGTGATTTTAGGTGATATTGCGACATCCATTTTATCACTGTCACACACAGTAGAAGATTTATTGGCCCTGCGCAGGGTTGGTTTTATAAAAATTCATTTTAGTAAAATTGCATAAAAATTGTATAAAAATTTTATTTTATTTTAATTTTATTCTTGTTTCATTTTATTTTATTTTATTTTATTCCCAAAAGTCATTAATAAAATAAAATGACACTATTTTACAAAAATTTTACAAAAATTGTACAAAAATTTTACAAAAAATCGAACTCATGCATGCAAGACCAGAAAAATGTTACAATTAGACCTATACATGAAAAACCGTGACAAATTTACCCCTTACTTTTCAAAATGGTTGTTTACCCTGTATTGTGAGCTGGCTGCAAGTGTTTGGTTACAATTATTGATAAAAATGGTGAGCATTTTCAGTAGAAGGACTACTGGAGTGTACTGGGCACATTTGTGAAATGTCATGCAAAGTGTCAATTGTCATGACAAATGTAAAGTAAAGTGTCAATTCTCATGCAAAACGTCAAGTGTCATGTCAAATTTCAAGCAAAGTGGCAATTGTCATTACAATTGCCATGCAAAGTGAAAATTGTGTATCCAAATGTTGTGTTTTTGTATCCATAGTATGTTTGGTATTTAAATCTAATGTTTTTGTATCCAAATGTTCACATAAGATTTGGATTCAACAACAACATAATTTGGATACAAAACATAAGGTTTGGATACAATTTGCTTGACAATTGATAGTTTAATTTTTATATGCCATGACAATTTACACTTTACTTTACATTTGTCATGATGATTGACACTTTGCATGTCATTTTACATGACATTTGACACTTTACAAAGCTTGGAACTGCCCCCAGATTGATGAATAAACAGGTAGAAACTCAAGCAATGAGATAATATTTTACAAAAAAAACATGAATTCTTATACAATTTTACAAAAATACGAATTTTTATACAATTTTACAAAAATACGATTTTATATACAATTTTACAAAAATTTTACAAAAATTCGAATTTTTATACAATTTTTATTTTTATTCTTAAATTTTCCATTTTATTTTATTTTATTTATTCTTAAATTTTCCATTTTATTTTTATTTTATTTTTTTTTTTTTCTGAGATTTTGCCAACCCTGGCCCTGCGCACACTAGTTTTCACACGAAATTTCGAAAACTATCAAATCAGCTTAGAATGCATTTGAGTTTTCTACAATGAGGTGGCAGTCAACTGCAGTTGATGGAGATTCACAATTACTCATTGTGGAAAACTCAAACACATTCAAAGCTCATTTATGAGTTTTCGAAATTTCGTGTGAAAACTAGTGTGCGCAGGGCCAATAAATCTTCTACTGCGTGTGACAGTGATAAAATGGATGTCGCAATATCACCTAAAATCACTACAGGATGGGTAGAAATCAGGCTGGAAAAACATAGGCTAGTGTAGCGTTGTGGGGCGTGCAGCTACTGTCAGGGGTCATTTCCAAACATGCGATGTAACTTGCCATGTAAAATGTGACAATAAAGTGTGACAAAGTTGTCACAGGTTAGGTAGAATGAAATGTTTTACCCAGGTCAGTACAAACGAAGAGTTTACCCGACGCTTTTATTTCACTTGACAATTCACATTTGTGTGACGTTTTCACTTCAAATGACATTTTACTGGGTGCACTACTGCAAAAAGGGTTGGGCTTGGGCCCTACCTTGTCAAATGTCCGGTAGTGACAAAAACCACGTGCCAGAGAAGGATAAATTGAGATTGACTAAATGGACAGGTTGCTTGTAAATATGTCATCAAAAGCACTGTAATTGACAAGTACCAATGTATTTTTCAGAGACTCTCCACGAAGCAATCTGAAACTTGTCAATTCCCGTCACTTGTCAAGCAACCCCTTGTTAAATGGCGCCATACACAAGTACATCGCGATACCAAAGCATCAACTCTGGGTATAAATACCGTATTTCTTCTAATAGAAGCGCGCCGTTCCATTTTTTCGTAAAGTTTTTAACCTGCCGTTCTATTGGAGGCTGCCGTTCTATATTTATCGTTTATTTTTATCCACATTTTTCATTTAAATATAGTTATAATATTAATATTTTAATTTAACTCCAGCAACATTTTAATATCAGAGCATCAATTAAAACGAAACAAAGTATGAAAACGAATCGTGCTTCTACACCGTTTGAACTTCCTCACCATCCATTTCTTGGCGTATTTTTGTGTTCTGCATTATTCAAACAAAATTTCTACACGCCGTTCTATTAGAGGCTGCCGTTCTATTAGAGGCTGCCGTTCTATTTTTTCGTGCGTGTAAAAAGAGCCACAACCTGCCGCTCTATTGCAGGTGCCCTTGTGTGGCCACCGTGCGGTTATATTGTAAGAAATACGGTAGATGAATATGTATAGGCATGTAAATATCTCTTGGGACGTTCGCCCAGCTGCCGCCTGTCCACGTTTCATACGGCAGGCGAAAATAAAATATGAAGGTGCCAGCGGAAATCACGCAATGCCCCCGCGACCCCGGACCACACGCGTCTATGTGCGAGCCACTAGAGTTGTGAAAAAAACCTTGGAAAATATGTTTTGGATACAGTTTTGGATACAGTACATTGAGGACTGGAGTGACGTTTTTTGTTGACGGCTTGTGAAGTTGAATTGCATTTTTCACGTCGAAATTTCGCAATGATTTCTCTCCGCGCGACTTTACACTCTGCATAATTTTTTTCCCAAAAGGACATAATATTTGCCAACTGTACATAAATGGATACATACGCGCGATTGAAAGTGGGGTGAAATGCAGCTGCAGAAAAGCGGCCTGCGCTCACATTAGCCCAAATGCTAACACATGAACTTTTGCTGGCGCTGTTGAATTGCGAATGCCGCATGCGATAAAACTTAAGGCATGCAAGCGCACAGGTTATGGATAGAAAGTTGGAATTGGACAGAGTTGTTAAAAGGTACGTACGTTTACTCGAAAAATACGCGTACGCGAGTACGCGGTAAACACATATACATATACTTTTCAAAAAAATACCGTACGCACTTGTACGCGTACACTTTCAAAGCTTACGCGTACGGAAAATGTATTTATGAAAATTCAATGTGGGACATATTTATAAAGTAACTACATGCTATGTATTTACAGAAGTGGTTCCATTGAATATTTTAGATATGCGGGGGTAGTGCCTTTAAAAATTTCAAAATTCGCAACCAAATCGAAATGGTGGTGGAGACAATGGATGTGGTAAACGAGTTGAAGGAACGATGATTTTTATCTCCTAGAAAAAAGAGACCTTGAAAACGATATAATCTGTCATTTGCTTATAGAAAAACATACGTTGTGCTGTACACATATGAAAAAGTACCCACTTTTACACATTCTATGAAGAAAAGTAATCGTTTCTAAGTTCACAAAAAAGTACCCACATTTACGCGTACGTACAAGTAAAAAAAGTATTTTACGTTTTCTATACTTTGTGGTGAGTAAAAAAAATACTTTACGTTTACATATACTTTAAAAAAAGTTCAGTAATTCTAACAACTCTGGGATTGGAATCCTTTCTCTCTCAATTTAATAATAATAATAACTTATAATTTTATTGATAATTAAAAAATAATTGGGAAATGTGAAATTCGAGAGCAATTTTTTGCTCGCTTTTTTTCAAACATTTTATTTTTGCGTCATTGTTGGGGGATGAACCAAGTGCGGAAGTTTCTCACCCGGAATGTATTTACCTTCAAAATATATTTTTGGATACACGCCAAGTCGGGCAATATTCACAATTCGTAAACTGCTTTGGGCTGTGAAATTATCGCACTTTTTTCTATGCGGAAATATTTACGTCCCCAAAAATCCTCAATGAAGCACAACAAATATAATTTTAAATTCAACACAATACGGAACTGACTTAACAACACTTTCAACGCTAAAATGACTGGCATCAACATTTAAGCGCTTTCACAAGCTAAAATTTTTTGGCAAGTGGTAAAGTGACAAAAAAATCTGAGTGAAGTGACAAGTAAACCTACAAGTGGCAAATAAAGTCATAAAAGTGAATGTGCCACATTTGTTCGTCACATGGCTGACCACTTAGGCTGTACTTACACTAAATAGTTGACAACTGTAATTTACAAACTTGATAAATCTGTTTTGAACACATTTAAGTTTACCTGAATGGAAAATTCTCGATCTCCGTCAACTCAATGTGTTCAAAACAGATGTAGGTATGATATAAACTTTTGAATTTCCAGTTGTCAAAAAGCGTGTAGGGCTATTTTAATAAACGCAAAAAAAACTTTAAAAAAACTTACTCTTTCCAGACACTGGGCCACCCTGCCCGCGATGGAAGCTTTCACCCCATCCAAGCGAACGCGTTCGATTGCCAGGTAAGCGCTGGCGCGCTGCAAACAGTAAAATCTTGCGTGCCGAAGTACACATCACTGGGGGCAGTCCCGCACCTTGTAAAGTAGGTATTTTTATCAAATGTTATGCAAAATGTCTACAAATCAGTCAAGTTTCATGCAAAATAACAGAAGTTCAGTAGTAATATGTGTTGTTTTTCATTTAAATTGACATTTTGTATAACATTTGACAGTTTACAGGGCGCGGGACTGCAGCCAAGGTTGTTCATGGAAGTGGGAAGATCGGACTTTGGTTGGGGAGGTGTTGAATAGATTGATATAGGTAGATAAAATTTTGATTAGGGCATGTGGTGAGACAATTTGGTGAGACACAAAACGAATGTTAGCCCCAAAGCGAACCCTGATCCTGCTCCTGGACACGGAAGCGGTGGCGGGCTCGACTTGCGGCAGGCCGGTGCGCGCGTCCAACGCGAACGCGCCGCACAGCGTCGACATGTCCGCCATGCCGAACCAGTGTTGATATGCAGTTGATTCGAGTTCGCAACTGGCTCAAGCGCTCAGGTGGCAGTCCCAAGCCCTGTAAAGTGTCAAGTAAAGTGTCAAATGTAAAGTCAAATGCAAAGTAAAGTGTCAAATGTAAAGTCAAATGCAAAGTAAAGTGTCAAATGTAAAGTCAAATGCTAAGTAAACTGTCAAATGTAAAGTCCAATGCAAAGTAAAGTGTCAAATGTAAAGTCAAATGCAAAGTAAACTGTCAATTGTCATGCAAAGTTCAGTAATAAAATCTTTTCTTTTTTGTTTTGATTGACACTTTACTTTGCATTTGACTTTACATTTGACACTTTACTTTACACTTTACAGGGCTTGGGACTGCCCCCTGGGCAGTGTTGGCGGCTAGTGTTGCCAAAAATGGCTCATTTTTGGCAAGTCAAATCAAGCATATAATATGTATAGCGATGAGAACATTACTCAAAAAGGAAGTGTGATCAAATAATATAAATGTCTTATTTTTGCTCCACAAAAAGTTTGATAAAATTTTTTTTGAAAAAAGTCGGGAATATTAATACATAGGTATTTATGTATTTTACGTATATTTTCTTGTATTTAAAAATATAAACTTGTATATAAAAATAAAGATATTTTTGGTATGCTACTTGCGAATATAAACTGCGTTCGGATCAAGTCCGGCAGTCACTTTTTGAACGGACTTCTGACGCTGTAACTCACGCTATGGGGGGAGTTAAGAGCTGAAATTTGGGGGCAATATAGCAGACATTCCCCCCCTACTATACACCAACGCAGATGCGACGGCGACCCGTTTTAGTGTGGGTCGCCGTATATGCAAACAAAAATAGTGCAGTTTTCGCTGTCTGGATCAAGTCCGGCCCCCAGTGGTTCTTCACCAGTTTGGGTGCCGTAACTCCAGATAAACGAACAGGATGAGTCTGAAACTTGGGGGGATTAACTGCAACATCCACCGCTTACTGTACACAGGATGGCAAGCGCCACCGACACACAATAAGTGCCGCTCGCCCGGTATCTTGCGTTTTTTACAGACGCACTGTCTGCATCCAGACTGATTGGCACCCCTGGATTTTCATGGAAGAAAAATTGTGAGTTTACACAATATTTACAGTAAACTGTACGTTTTTGTAGGTTTTACAATCCTACAGTACCATACCATACTGTACAATGCGGCAAAATTTTGTGTCTAGCGTGAACTTATGACATCCCTTGAGTTGCATTACTAAAAATACACTTAAAATCGATTTTTTGTTAGACACTTAAAAAGTTGGTTTAGGATGCCCTCTTGGGGGTAGGTTAAGGTAAAAAGTTGCGTAAAAGACCTTATTCCAAAATTGCCCTGCTAAAGAATTTTAATGGGGGTCAATGTGATGATGTCACCTATGACATCATTGTGGTACAAATCTCTACTGCAATGATGTCATAGGTGATGTCATCACATTGACCCCCATTAAAATTCTTTAGCATGGCATTTTTGGAGTAAGGTCTTTTACACAACTTTATACCTTAAACTATTCCCAAGAGGGCATCCTAAACCAACTTTTAAAGTGTCTAACAAAAAATCAATTTTAAGTGTATTTTAAGTATGCAACTCAAGGGAGGTCAGAAGTTCTGTTGATCAGCACTGGACAGGAAATTTTGCTGCATTCTACAGCATGGTATGGTACTGCAGAATCGTAAAACATACAAAAAAACTCTACTGTAAATATCATGATAACAGTATGATTTTTAAATTTTACATTATCATATCTACTGTAAATTCAAATACCCATCAATTGTGCAGGTGGAAACCATTCAGTGATGCTGGACGTGGTCGCTTCAGGGCGCGTCAAGAAGAGCAGAATTAACTCTAGTCGCTGATTTAACTCAGGGGTCACTTGACTCTTTCTGAAAAATGTTTTCAGGTGCGGACTAGTGATGGAAAAGCGCCAGAAAAAAGGGCGCCAGGCGCCAAGGGAGCCACGGAAAAAGGACGCCAAGCGCCAAGGGCGCCATGGCGCCTTTCAGAATGTGTGCGCCAGGCGCCAAGGGCGCCACAGAAAAAGGGCGCCAAGCGCCAATGGCGCCAAGCGCCAATGGCGCCATGGCGCCATTCCATCACTAGTGCGGACAGTGTGTCTGTAAAAAACGCAAGATACTGGGCGAGCAGCACTTATTGTGTGTCAGTGGCGCTTGCCATCCTGTGTACAGTAAGCGGTGGATGTTGCAGTTAATCCCCCCAAGTTTCAGACTCATCCTGTTCGTTTATCTGGAGTTACGGCACCCAAACTGATGAAGAACCACTGGGTGCCGGACTTGATCCGGACAGCGAAAACCGCACAATTTTTTTTGCATATGCGGCGACCCACACTAAAACGGGTCGCTGTCGCATCTGCGTTGGTGTATAGTAGGGGGGGAATGTCGGCAATACTCCCCCCAAATTTCAGCTCTTAACTCCCCCCATAGCGTGAGTTATAGCGTCACAAGTCCGTTCAAAAAGTGACTGCCGGACTTGATCCGAACGCAGTTTACATAGTTAAGTGACTTATTGACGTTATTATGATGTTATCGCAATTTGTGATGCTAAATTGTTCCTTTGTGAAAACAAAATTTTGACGAATAATGTTCAATTTTTGCTTCATTATTAAGATCTGTATGGTAGATTTAACAGTCCGGGGGCTACCAATACAAAATACCGCGGATTGACAGTCTAATATTTAAAACTCACAAGCGCCGCTTTAAGTAAAGCTTAATGCGCGCCGCTTCAGTGCACAACAGAAAGTTGGCATTGATCCAAAGAAATGTGATTTTTAGTTTTATTTCGCTAAACAAATTGGAATGAATAAAAGTTACTATGAAACGAAGGGGACCCATCCAACGAATCTGGAATTATACACATAAGTACACAGTTGTTAAAAGTACCGTAGTAAAAAAACTTTTTCCCCCAGAAAACGTAAAAGTGAGTATTTTCGTAGGAATTTCACCCAAATTTTCACTCAAAATCACTCATTTTGTACCTTTTTTACCATTTAAACCTTCAAATTCACTTATTCATGTGTTATTTGCAGAATTGTTAGAATTACTGAACTTTTTAAAAAGTATATGTAAACGTAAAGTATTTATTTTTTACTCATCACAAAATATAGAAAACGTAAAATACTTTTTTTTTACTCGTACGCACGCGTAAATGTGAGTACAAAATTTTTTTCCGAGTAAAATGCAAAAGTGAGCACTTTTCTTCATAGAATATGTAGAACTGGGTACATTACAAAATACCTCACTCAAAACGGCCACTATGAATTACCTAATAGCCCCCGTCGAACCCCCCCCCCCAATTGAGTGAAAAGAGAACGTAAATATCAAAAACTTCTGTTTGTGTTCTGTGAAATGCAGAACACGTTAAAACAATGGCCGAGTCACGTTAGAACAGGGTTTATACCATCTTCTTTTTACATATTTACTTAAATATAAATATAAGTCTATAAATATTATCTTATATGTGGTGGTTATTGTTGCATTTTTCTACCTCAGTACTGAGAGTTCCAAAAAATTCAGGCGAAAATAACTCCCCCTCGAAATACCCGCCCTTGTTACCCCCCCCCCTCAAAATTTACACTATTTAGGGGTATTTCGAGGAAATACAGTACATGGCAGTGTAGTCACCTTATAAATATGTCTCACATTGAATTCACAGAAATACATTTTCTTTACGCGTATGCTTCAAAAATGTACGCGTAAATGTGAGTACATTACTTTTTTTAAAGTATATGTAAACTTATTTACCGCGTACTCGCGTATGCGTATTTTTCGAGTAAACGTACGTACTTTTTAACAACTTTGGTTATTTGCCTATTTTAAGCTATTTTTGGAAAAATGTCATTTTCACCTTTTTCTCCCCTTTTCCCATCTATGCCTTGAAAAAGCCTATAACAAAGTCTATCTGAAATACGTTTTCTGTACTCGGGTACTTTCAAAAAGTATACGTAAAAGCGATTACACGTACTTTTTTCAAAGTATACGTTAAGCGTATTTACTCAGTACTCAAGTATACGTACTTTTTGAGTAAACATAAATTCGTTTTAACAACTATGCATAAGTATTTGTATTTGACTAGTCCAAAATTGCATAGCAGTAAGTCCGTTTTATTTATGGATACAGAATACCGTATTTGGTAAAATAATTCACTTTGAAAAATTCATCCTGTTAGAAGAGTGAGGAAAAATAATTCTCCCTCTAGTCATGTATTTGTTGTGTCCAATTTGAACAGTAGTGAAACGTTCTTTTGTCAAAAAAGGATATCTTTAAATTTTAACATGAGTTGATAGAGACATGGTTGAAAATTCTGACTAAATAATAATTCCCGCTTGAATAGCCCCCCCCCCCAAAAAAAGAGAGGAAAAAATAATACCGAGGGGAATTATTCGAGCAAATACGGTATACCTATATGAAAAGGTTATCGCCGCATATTCGTTGTGGAATGCGCAAGCTTTAAGGACGTGCGAGAGGCATTTGCAGGGTTCAAATATTTATTTTAGAATGCTGCCCGGCTGCCTCAAAACTGATAACGTTTATGCCGCTTTTCAGGGGAGGCAATATGAACAGACAACAAGTGGAATTGGTCATTGAAAATGCGCTTGCCGAGAATGAGTTGTTAAAAGTACCCAACATTTTTCAAAGTATGGGTAAACGTAGTGTTTTAAATTTATACATTGCCTGACTTTAGAAAACGTTAAGTAGAAATTGTTTACTTGAATTAAATGCAAAGGAAATGTTAATAAAATTTCTATCTGATTCAACGTAAAATGAGGCACGTTTAGCATTCAAAAAAATCACCGATTTTTTGGAAAATATATATAAATATATCACTCCAAATTTAGAAAAAATATAAATATATATAAATCACTCTAGGTCTCCAGAAAATATAATTAAATTACTGAAAAAATAACTCTAAGCTTGAAAAAAATTACAAAAAATCACTTCCCCTTTATTTAGTTTTCAAGTGATATTCTGGGCTTTGTTTATCATTTGCAAGCAAAAAATGTACTTTAATATCCCACAGTCATTTATTATCATTCCACAATATTTATACAGTGTGAAGCGAAAACAAGCAAATATCAGAACAGAAAACTTGACAGCCAGCACCGATTTCATGCTTTTAAAAAATTAACAATATATTCATAGCAAAAAAATTATTGTCATGCCGTCCGTCACCAAGGTTTTCTGTATCAGGTGCAACAGTTTCAGCAAAAAATTGCACAATCAATACTAAAAAATGTATAGAATAAATTTTTCTTGCCTTTTTCACATGCTGTGTGACCAATCATTAAATAGAGCATAAAATTCATGGGATGTCATAAATAAAACATTACTAAAACAGTTTACAACTTAATTTATGGTGATATCATCATTTGTCATCATTTGAGTTTTCACAGCAAAAAATGGATCCATGAAGAGTGTTGAAGCAGACTGGATGCGCCTGTAGTGGTGCGCTTCCATACAGTTTCACCCGCTTCCACCAACATCACAAAAAATTCGGTGAAGTGTCTTCCACCTGCTTCCCCTATGTATACATTTGTCGGGAGTGGCATATTTAGATGAAGCGTGAAGTGTTTTCACACACATTTTTGTGATGTGTATGGAAACTCCAGCATTCTTGGTGAATCGTCAGAAAGTGTTGGCATGATGCCACTTCATGGCACTTCACTGTGCATCCACACAACCATTTTTGCTGTGTTTCACATTAGGTAAACACAAGGGCAAACTAGTGACTTGCCAACACCACCTGACAAAAATTCATGCCATTTGTGTAAACTGACCATATACAGCATTCAATAGTGGAAAACTGGATTATCTCATCATTAAAGGCCATTTCAGTTCTCAAAAAGTTATGGTGAAAGTGTAGGCACAATCTCTTAACTCAAAAATGCTCTATAGGAACAGAAAGATTTTCTGGAGAACATCACTCGCGAAATTCTCTTGCACAGATTACATGTTTTAGTCATAAAGTGCATTCATTTAACCACAATGTATCTAGTATGGGTGATTTTGTCAGTGATTTTTTTCAAATTTAAAAAATATATATAAATATATCACTCAGAATTTGAAAAAAATATAAATATATATAAATCACGGGTTATTTATATTTATTGTGATTTTTGAAAATATAAATCACGGGTTATTTTTCGAATGCTAGGCACGTTAACAATTTTTAACTCAGTTATTTTACATAAATGTAGTGTTTTTACTAACAAATACTTGAAAAATTTATGTTTAAAGATATGAGTAATATTTCTCAGCACTTTTCAAGGGGTAATTTCAATAAATCCACTAAATATACAAAAATAGGAGCCCATGATCTTTCTAAAATATGTAGTGAACTAGCAAAAATATCGGGTTTTTTACACTCAGATACTTTCAAAAACTATACGTATATAGTAAGAGAGTACACGACAGGTACTTTTTGGGAAGAAACATAAACGTCTCTACTAGGTAGGTACTCATTTATTCATACTTTTGGAGTAAAAGTATATTCATTTTCGCATCTGTGTGAGAAGAATGCTTTTCAATGTGCCGCTTGGGTCTAATGGCCGGCGGCAAGACAGATGGACTAATCAGACTTATCTGGCTTGTGCAGCATAGGCGCTCCACACGGTGGTTGACGCTACTTTTTAGAAGTCGATTGAGTCAACTCAGAGTCAACTGTTTTAAGTATAACTATTTTTAATTTTTTACCTGTGTTGATTAAGAAATATTGAGAAGTCGATTGATGTAGAATGAAAGAAGGGCATTTTTGGATACATATTGTAAATGGCTCAGAGTCAATTGAATTTTTGACCAGTTGACTCTGAGTTGACGCTAATTTTGGCGTCAACTAGCGTGTGTGGGGCCATAGCGGGGAAGGCATTTTCTCGCAGTGCCAGATTTAAAAGTCCAGGCTTCCATACAGAAAGTGGGCAAGTGACAACAAAAGTGTTAAGTGGTATGCGAAATGAAAATACTGGCACTGCCGTATGGCTCAGAGTAAATCCCCCCCCCGATCATAGTGCCCAGGACACTATACATTGCCAAAAGTTCCATGCACCGCACACTATGCAATGCACAATTTTTTTGGCAAACACCAGGGAATTAGCTGACGCAAGTGTTTCATAATGATGAAATAATCTGAAAGTGGTGCATTGCGGTGTGAGTCTGGTCAAGTGTTAGCTTTTTTTTAGCTTTGAGTTATTTTTTCAGTGATTTAATTTTATTTTCTGGAGACCTAGAGTGATTTATATTTTTTTCAAACCTGGAGTGATATTATTTAGGTATATATTTTTTCAAAAAAATCGGTGGTTTTTCGAATGCTCGCCACAGATAACAATCGCATTTAAACGGAAGGCATATAAATTCCGAAAATTCAGCGGAGCTAATGAAATTTTGCTTTAGCTGAATGGCGCACAGCTGCAAATCAGACGATAAAATCAGCTTGAAATAACATCTTAAGTCTTAGAACATTCGTGTTCAAGTATGGGCAGACAAATGACAATGATTAGTTAACAGGCATATTGTGGCCGTACAGCAGTTTACAGAGGAAGCGTCAAATGCGTTTAAAGCGGATTTATCAGATGCCAAAATCTCGGCCGCAAATTGTTTAGTGCGCGTAGGTGGGGCCAATGGAATTCAGAAGCCACAGACACACGACTTAATATCGCAGATTCGTGCCAACTGAATGTAAACTATTTTACCTAACACAAAGAATTTAAACCATCACGCTAAGTGTCACCATATAAAATCAACTAAAATATGCTCTATCACACAGGATAGTTGAAATCAGATAATTGTCCAAAATTTAGTTGACACGAATTTTGATGTCAACTGGTGTGTGGGTCCTGGAGCTAAATACTCAAATGAGACAAATGCGGCGATCTCCGCCGCGCCGGCCGAGAGGTCAATCAATGTCGTTTAGCCCAACATAAAACATCATAAATGAAATACTTGGATCCGGTGCCGGGCGGCGCGGCGGCGAGACGCTGAAAGTCGACTGCGCAAACAAAACGTGCCACAGGCGGCGCGACTGCACATTTCGGCCGCGCCGCTGCGCTCCAATCACATTATTGCCTGTTTGCACAATGAGTGAGGGCGGCCGGTTGAACACTGTCCAAGGAGGTTTGGGTCGCGGCGCCGCGCGGATAGAGTGCCGAAGTTTACCGTACCGTAATTGTCATTACCGGTAGAATGTGAAATGGTAGTTTACCGCCGGTACGCATACTGATCATTGAGCCCATGCCATCCGACATCTAAACCCATCCCACATCTAGACCGACCGCACATCTAATTCTATCCATCTCACATCTAAGCCCATCGCACATCTAAACACTCCATAGATGTGGGATGGGCTTAAATGTGGGATGGGGTTAGATGTGTGATGGGCGCGTGTCGGCAAACACAAAGTACCTCTCAGCTGCAACTAGCAGCAGTCCGCGGAGTGCTCCACGCTCGAGCGGCAGGACCATAGGGGATTTTGGGGTTAGCATTTGAGGGGGGGGGGGGTTGCCAGTCAGCACGTGTATATATATTGGGAACTGCTTGGTGAAAAATGTTGAAATTAGGATATATTATGGTTTCAGGTCGGGGCTCAATTAAACAAAAACTCAATAAAACCAAAATGAGATCGATATATCTTTCCGATCAAAAGTTATGACGCTACAAACTTTGCCCTCCCATCCACATAAATAACCACATGCATGCAACTTCAAAACTCCATATCTCGGCCATTTCTCAGCCGATTTTCACTGATGAACACTTAAAATGATCAGAATAACATGGAGATATCATTTTTAAGACCAGATTATCTGTATATTTCAGCAGATTTCCCATGTGATTCTGATCATTTTAAGTGTTCATCAGTGAAAATCGGCTGAGAAATGGCCGAGATATGGAGTTTTGAAGTTGCATGCATGTGGTTATTTATGTGGATGGGAGGGAAAAGTTTGAAGCGCCATAACTTTTGATTGGAAAGAGATATTGAACTCATTTTTGTTTTATTGAGTTTCTCGCGATCAGGAGTATACGATAGCATGTTGAACTGAACTTGAAAAATTTGAACTTTTTCATTTTGAAATCTGGCAAAATCGATATATACCAGATTTTGTATCACCGATTTGACAACAGAAATGAACTCTCCTAACATTTGTCATCATTTTGAAAGTGAAATGACGAAATTCGGCTCAAACAGTAATGAGTTACAGTCTTGCAAACTTTCCATGTTCTGAGCGAGACGCAAAATTTTTGCAAATGACATACTTTTAATAGACCCACCCTATCTCTGGTCAGGGGGGTCATAGAAAAATTTCGAAAAATTCTGAGAGCCCCTACCTGAAACCATAATATATCCAAATTTCAACATTTTTCACAAAGCGGTTCCCGATATATATACACATCCTGACTGGCGACCCCCCCCCCCCAAATGCTAACCCCAAAATCCCCTATGAGCAGGACCCATGTTGAGTTGAGATACATGACTCTTTTGTGTCAGCAATCCTCATTGCATCATAATTATGAAATGTAATAAATGGCATTTTATGACATTGATTTCAATGTTTTTTTTCATGAGCTTTTTTCTTGTGAATTATTTGTTCCACTGTACTGTTCCCTTGAAACATTTCTATCCCTCCCCTGAAACATTTCCATCCCCTGAAACATTTCCCCATCATACATCTAAGTCCATCCCATATCTATGGGGGTTTAGATGTGCAATGGGCCTAGATGTGGGATGGGTAGTATTAGATGTGCGATCGGTTTAGATGTGGGATGGGTTTAGATGTCGGTTAAGCATGGCCCCTGATCATGTAGCTGACACCCGATATGTGCGAACCCGATTAATCTGTTTCGAACACATTTGAGTTCACTAGAATGGTGCCACACACTGGGTGTCAACTGGTTCCGATGTCAATCCAGATTTTAGTTGACGGTTCGCAGGGCAATTTTCAAGTGCACATGCTGCATGAATATAAATAATTTGACGATTAATCATGAAGATGTACCGTACCGCATACCGCTGTGACCTAACCGTTTCCCAACCCAGTAGCAGCGACAATCTACAAAATGCAAATCAAAGCTCCGTCCAGATTGCGAACTTGCAAGTGAAAAACAATGGAAAATGTTGCGCTCGATAGTTACGCGACCACACGAAGTGCGTTTGCACAATGGATATCGATAAGAAGAATGCAGCTAAGGCGAGATCTATGTATTTATTTGGGTAAACATTCAATTCTTAGGCTAACCAATCGATTTACTTGTCTACCTAGGCTTCGAATGTATTTACCCAAAGAAATTTGGGTAAAGTCTAAGTCGATAAATGCACTTCTTTGAGAAGAAGCGAACAAAAAAATACTGCGCAACGGCCCAATACTCAGTCACGCAAAACACATTCATGTTTAAAAATGAGTAACTAATATTTTATAAAAATTCATTTTATTTTCATCCATCACAGGTAAATTCTAGAAAACAACAAACAATAACAGCATCTTCCAAATACTCACAAGATCTACCATATTTCCTCGAATTAACTCTCCCCTCGAAATACCCCCATCACGGAATGCGTGTAATTGAACAAAGTATGACAAGTGAACACATGATGCATTTTTGGGCTGCCGCAAAATTTCCGAATTTCCGACGAAATACGGTAGACAAAACTCTAAGATAAAAAACATTGACCATCCTGAACTACCTCTGAAATCTACCTCTCCCATTATTCGGAAATCTGGCACCAAATGGGGGCATGGGCGGCATGCCGGGTCTCCACATGGGCGGCGGCATGGGCAACATGCTGCCGCCGGGCGGCATGCGCGGCATCATCATGAACGGCGGCGGGTACATGTTCACGTGGCCGCCGGGCGGCCAATAGGGCGGCCAGGGGGCCTGGTTGGGTACATTGGGTACGTGTGGGTTGCCCGACTGCGCCCGATTTTGCCCGCCGCGGGTACGTTTGCGACCGCGACGGTCCGATGGCGCCCGGTGAGCCATCTGTGAGTGAATGTGAATGTTTAAGCACAGTTTACAGGCGAAAACCTGGAAATAGACGAATGCTTTTTTCTCTAAATAACGTGAACTATGTATCGGGCTGCCGCAAAAGAAATTAAATTTTCTCACCACTATAAAATTATAAAATACCGGACCGCATGGCGCATGACGTGATCGTCGATAAATCAAAATTGTTAACAAAGAACCAACGTTTCAGAAAAAAGTCGTTTTTACTTGACTCCGCCTTCTTTTCAATTTGTCTGTTTTGTGAAAGTGCCGGCATAAGTATCCTGCTCGCGCGTCATCGACTAAGACATAGTACTTTAGAACACATACTTTGCTGTCAGCAGAGTATAAACACTGACCGATTGATTGGAACACAGATCGCCCGGGCCCCGCTTTGATTTGTTTTTGTAATATTCGCGTTCCTTTTCATCGTCAGAGAAAACCGGATCTTCATCACTTTCATCATCGCTGACGCCAGCTATTTTGTCTCTGAAAGTCAAGTAATAAGCATTTATGTTGAACAAAACAACGTATACCCGGCACTCACGTAGATCTATCCGCTACTCAGATCTACCCACTACTCATCTTCACCCCCACAGCCACAGACGTAACACAAACAAGGTCACACCTGGTCAAAATCTAATTTTTATAGATCAATCACTTCAATTGTTTTTTAAATCAATCAGTTAGGTAGGTTGAAATGCATTTTCCATTGGTTAATATCTTGTCCACGTCGCTGTATATGAAGGGTGTGCTTCTAAAAGTACCGATCTAGAAATTTTTCAAATTTGAGTTAGGACCATTTTTGGGGTCCCCATAAAAATGCGCTTCAAAAATATATATAATATGTGGGGGGTGCGAAATTCAATCTTGAGATATGGGGGGTCGAAAAAGCAAAAAAATCGCAAAATACTAGGGTGTCAAATTTCCGTTACCGCAGGAAAAATTTTTACCTTTCCATTTTCCGGCAGCTGAAAAAATTTTACCTTTCCATTTTCCATTTTCCGGCAGCCGAAATTTTTTTACCTTTCCGTTTCCGTTTTTCCATGCCATTTTTCCACTTTCTGGCTCGATTTTCAGTTTTCTGGCATTTGTCTAATATTTTTTTTAATCTGTATTTTTATTTTTTCACTATGGATTATTTAACTACCAGGTTCTTGTGTTGTTCAAAATTCTTATCTGTATCCAAATCTGTAAAAAAACACAAAGTAATTTTGGACACATACTTTGCAGTCTGCTAAGTATACTTTTTACTGTTCAGATTAGGGTTGGAAAAAAAACGTTTTTTTTTAACTCGATGTTTTTTTTTAAAAAAAAACGTTGTTTTTTTTTAAAAAACGTTTTTTTTAAAAGCTCCCAGATATGACCTAGTGTCAACATATATAGGTATATCAGACACTGGCAATACTATGTGATGTTAAATATGACCATATAATGGCTGTGGAGCCATGGGATAGCATTATAAGTGGTGATTTGTGTCAAAAATATCCATTTTTCGTCAACATATCGTTCGTATATCACCTTATAGTCGAATGTTCGTGACTTCAGGTAAAGTTTGGCACGGAATGGTGATCAAACAAGGTTATAAAAGGAGGTTGTTACTTTGGGAGTGAAGTTACACACTGTGGAGGTACATGGAAGCACATTACCTCAATATTATATATTACAGCAACATATGTCGGCTTATTCACCCATGGTAGCACATAGAAATGGATGTTTTGATACTAAAAATGCAACAAAACCAATGAAAACAACCACCAATGTCAATTTGTGTGTGAAATTGCGCGCTTGCGCGCAAAAATTTTGCAAAATACCTAGTGCTTAGTACTAAAAATTTCGGCCGATGTTTTTTTAAAAAAAAAAACATTTCGGACGTCATGTTTTTAAATAAAAAAAAACGTTTAAAAAAAAACATCGGCCAACCCTAGTTCAGATACATCAAAGTTCACTTTTGCTAAATTCTTATTGTTGTTGTAGTGTACTTTTGCTACCTTTTGATGATTTTTTGTTGGTTCAGTTAAGCTTGAACTACAAGTGAAGTTACTGATTTGTGATTAGTGAAGTGAAGCATGATTTATAGTTGCAGAATGTACAGCTACCACAATCAGAGCCAAACAGGCAAACTTGCATGCAGGTTTTCCTCCTGCAAATTTGTCCATTTCCGTGCAAATTTCACTTTATTTTTTCCATTTCCTAGAAAATTTTGCTTTCCGTTTTCCGGCCAAAATTTTTTTTACCTTTCCGTTTTCCGTTTTCTGCTGAGTGAAATTTTTTTACCTTTCCGTTTTCCGGCTGATAATTTTTTTTACCGTTCTGTTTTCAGTTTTCCCTAAAGTTAAAATTTTTTACCTTTCTGTTTTCCGTAAAAAATTATTTTTTGACACCCTACACAATACAGTTTTTGAAATTTTAAAAGTACCAATCTACAAGCTTTTTCAGCTTTTGTATTTTTAAAAGTACCGATCTACACACATTTTTCAAAATTGTACTTCTAAATTTACCGATCTGCACTTTATTTTTTGTGCTTCTAAAAGTACCGATGTCAGCTCGGCATCATCAGCAGCAAAAACTCAATTTGTGCTTCTTTACTATGGGTAAAAGTACCGATCTACATCTATCTGATTTTGTGCTCTAAAAGGTACCGATTTACAGGCTATTACCAATTTGTTCCTTGGAAATGTACTGTACTACAAAAAATACGATTCACTCAATGTTATATAGCTAGTGTTATGTGTATAAACAATGATTATACCCATGCATGTGGATACCCAACAATATGGCCGAAATACCCATACCCAAAATTCCCATACCCAATACCCATGTATGGGTATTGCATACTCCAAACTTTCAATTGAGATTATCTCAAAATCGAGTTTTTGTAGAATGGTACGACGGTACATTTAGAAGCACACCCTTCATATGTATAACATACAGGGTGCGGCAATAAAGACCTGCGCCCTAGATTTCGAATAACTTGTCACTGGATGATCGGATTACTGTCAAATTTCAGGTCAACATTAACAACTAAATAGGAAAGGATCCCTGAAAATATGGCTGCGATAGCTCGACTCGTTCTCAAGTTATCCATGGAAACGTGTAATTGTCACTTTTCCACCACCTAGCTTTACGACCAATTACGTAAGGGCCCGCCGATTTCCTTATGGGCTTAGCGAATTGGTGGCGGGCGTGCACGTATTTAGGCATGCAACTGCGAAAAGAAAATCAGAAAAACCGTGGAAAAAAACAATCCGATCCCGATCCCGGTACCGAGAAGTCAATCCCGTTTGAACGATATCATTAGGTGGTGGAAAAGTGACAATTACGCGTTCACATGAATAACTTGTGAACGAGTGGAGCTATCGCAGCCATATTTTCAGGGCTCTTTTCCTATTCAGTTGTTAATGTTGACCTAAAATTTGACGTTAATCCGACCACCCAGTGACAAGTTATTCGAAACAGGGGTCTCCTAGGGGGGGGGCTGGGGGGGCGGGGGCTGCCCCCCCAAATCCGCCAGCTATCTATCTATCCCGGAGGCCGCTCAGCTATCTATCTATCCCGAGACAAAATTTTTGGCTACTACCCACCGACCCTCCCCAAATCGCTCAGCTATCTATCTATCTGGAGTGGTTTTTGAGAAATTTTGCCCCAATTTTCGCTCAAAATTCATAATTTTCGCACCTTTTTATAGTTTTCCACCTTCAAAATCGTGCTCTCTGGCTATATGCATGGTTAGATGCCTGTTTTTAGCCATTTTGAACCTACTTTTGGCCACTTTTAACCGATTATTAGCAATTTTTTCCCGTTTCGGCCTTCTATGCACTGAAAAAGCCTATATATTTTGCCCCCGCGAGCCCTCGACTGAGGCCCTCTGCGCATGTTTACCCGCTGTGCATGTAGACCCTAATTTTCACACAAAATCGCTCATTGTCATACCATTTTATACATGTTCACCTTCAAAATCACTAGTTCAGGTGTTTTATTGTCTATTTTCAGCTATTTCTTGCAGTATGGCGCTACGCACACTGAAGCCGAAATATTCGGCATACGCACGTTTTCATCTGCCGAATCCGAATTGAAAAATTGCCGTTCGGACATTTTAAGTTCGGCATTTTAGGGGCCGCCATATTGAATTTTGAAAACGTGCGCACAATATTCGGACGAATTCGGATGAATTTGAGCGTTAATTTTTAGACGCTGAAGTATGTCTGGCAAAAGCAACTAGTGATGGAAAAGCGCCAGAAAAAATGGCGCCAGGCGCCAAGGGCGCCATGGCGCCATTCGGAAAGTGGGCGTCAAGCGCCAAGGGCGCCACAGAAAAAGTGTACGCATCTTTTGAATGCTGAAATACATGCTGAATTGACAAACCGCCTAATTTTCAAGAGTACGGACGATTTTAGTTCAGCAAGTTTTTTCTATTCAGCATTTAATTCGGCATTTGTCAAAAACGTGCGTATGCCAAATATTTCGGCTTCAGTGTGCGTAGCGCCTATATGTGCTTATATACCCATTTTTAGTAATTTTTCACCTACTTTTAGCGATTTTTCTACCTTTTTTCTCATTATGAAAAAGCCTATACAATGAACCCCCAAACCCCCAAACAATATTTCTAGCTATCTATCCCTCCAGAGGAGCGATTAGCCATCTCTCCAAGGTCATCCAACCCCCTGGAGGGTCAAAGTCTTGAATACTCCTGACATGCACAGCGAGTAAACATGCACAGAGGCACAGGCCCGAGCCCTCCCCCCCAGAAAATTTTTTCAGCTATCTATCCCTCCGGAGGAGCGATTTGTAATCTATCCAGCCCCCGCGAGGGCCAAAATCTTGGAGACCCCTGATTCAGGGACGTACGCAGGATTTTTGAGCGGGGGGGGCGGATTGTTTACGGAGCCCGGCGAACGGGGGGGCGGCGCCCCCCCCCTAAAATTTGGCCCTATAGTAGAGGAATGGAGCCTTGGCGCTGGCGCCATTTGTAGGCGCCAGCGCCATGGCAGTATTGGCGTTGGCGCTGGCGCCAACGTATACTCTATAGGTATCGATTTAGACCTATACATAAGTCTAAGACACGTGTTGGTCACATTTATGATGCTTTTCGGGCTCCTGAAAATACACAATAACAATGGGGTGGGGTTTGCGCGCTTGCGCGCAAAAATTTTTGAAAATGCCTACAAAATCGCTTTAGAAAAGTGCCATTCCTGGCGAATTTTTATGTCCGGCCCGGGAACGGGGGGGGCGGCCGCCCCCCCCGCCCCCCCCCTGCGTACGTCCTTGCCCTGATTCGAAATCTAGAGCGCAGGTATTTAATACATACATATATTTACAGCGGTATTGGGCGCCCAAACCAACGTCAATGGTGCCATAGCGTGGCACCTATTAATGGCGTCGGTGCCATGCCGTGGCACATATGAATGGCACTGGCACCATTCCCTTACTACAGAGTCAAATTTTAGGGCGCCCCCCGTTCGCCGGGCTCCGTATACAATCCGCCCCCCCCCCCCCCCCGCTCAAAAATCCTGGCTACGCCGGTGGTTAAAATGCATCGAGGTGTGAGTGTGACAAAGGGCGCACACACGCTAGTTGACATCGACACCAAATGTCAACTGGTGCCGATCCCGATTCAAAGCTTGCTGACGAGCTGACAAACGACGTTCAAATGCAAGCTCTGAATTGGGAACGAAACCAGTTGACATTTTGTATCGAGGTCAACTAGCGTGTGTGGGGCCATACTCCCACTTGCAAAAGGCTTGTAATCTATGGCGAGCACACACAATCACGCGAGTTTCTTTGTCAACAAACTAGACTCACAGAAAAAATTCACAAACTTATTTGATGGGTTGAATTGCACAGGGCGGACGTATTCAGCCATCGTTGGCGTAATGTAAACAAGATCGCCACACTTGATCCCGGCTTCTGCAATCTCTGATGCGGTGTTAAATCTGGAATTGGTAAAATCTGGATAAAAATCTCGATTTGTAAATACCGTAAATCCTCGAATAAGTCCCCGGGGGAGTCATTTTTTCCTCAGAATTTTTTGAGGGGGGACTTATTCGAGGGGGGTAGTTATTCGAGGGGGGATTTAATTTTTCGTCGGAAGATTGAGTAAAACACTTGATCAGTATATCATCTGAATGGGGTCAAGTAGGCTGCATAAACGTGTGAGCCAGAATAGAAATCCCGTAATTCACGCAATAAAATCAATGCTAGTGTGCAAAAACTGCAAAATAATGAATGCTTTTAATGAACATATATACATACATACATTTTTTATACGCAGACTTCGTTCCCACCCATAAAAGAGGGGGGAGTTATTCGAGGGGGGAGTTATTTTTTCCTCAGTCAGTTTACAGGGGGGAGTTATTCGAGGGGGGGAGTTATTCGAGGGGGGGACTTAGTCGAGGATTTACGGTAGTAGATTTTTATGGAAAATACTTATGACTTGTCAGTTTACTTATCACTTTACTTGATTAAGCACTTTTCTCATCACTTGCGGAATCCGCATCTGCACTTCTCTAACCGGACGTACACACGGTTTTGATGTGATTTCAGTGAGCCTGTAGCTGTACGCACAGAAACTCGGCACGCACATAGGCCCGTTACACACAGAAGTTAACTCGGTACGCACAGAAACTCGGCCCGCACATAGTTGATGCCATGTGCGTACAGAGTTTCTGTGCCTACTGAGTTTATGTGCGTACCGAGTTTCTGTGCCTACTGAGTTTATGTGCGTACCGAGTTTCTGTGCGTAGTTTGCCAGCCGCGAACTGCCAGCATTTTAATCTCATAATTGGCCAGGGGCCAGTTCCGCAAATTGAGAAGTGAGGAGTGAAATGGCAAAGGCGAAGTAAATTGGCAAAAGCAAATTGAAACGGCAAGTAAATTGCCGTGGCGCCATTGGCGCCATTTTCTCTGGTACCCTAATGGCGCTGGCGCCATTATTTTGAATGGCGCCGTGGCGTAATGAGCCTGGCCCGGATTCCAGTGTGTAGGTTGCAAAATTTAAACATTCCAATTTGGGTTACAAAAGATCCAAAATTTCAATACGTCCATTTTGTCTTCTAAGCACAACTAATCATTTTTCACTCGTAATAAAAATAAATAAAAATGAGAGATTTTAATTTTTTATGTCTAAAGAAAAATATGAAAAATTGACCAATTTTTTCGGGTATTTTGTATACATATAAATATCCCAGACGTTTTTAATGCTAACGCGCATAGCCATTTTCCATTTTTGTAATAACTCAATCACTAAAATAATCACCTGATGGAATAGAAAGGATGTCGCACGGGTCCGAAAACTTCGAAAACCTTTCCCAGCGCAAATCGATCTGCTGTGAAAATTATGGTTTCCTCATCCATTGCACTGGTTTCGCCCGTCGATTCAATTACAACTGTAAATGTGAATGAAATTGCCAAGGGTATCTTGGATTTTGACCCCCACCCCCCGGGGGTTGGATAGATAGCAAATCGCTCCTCCAGATGGAAAATTTGCTGCTGTAATTTTTTTGGCATACCTTCAAAATTGCACACCAAAATCGCATTTTCCGGGAATTTTCTTGTCTCACCCCGGGAAGGGGGGGGGGGCTGCAGCCCCCCCCCCCGCCCCCCCCCTGGATACGTCCTTGCTGCTGTTGTTTGTTTCTTGGGGGGGGGGGGGGGGGGTTCGCGTGGGTTCCTTACAAATATAGCTAAAAATACAAGCACATATAACGAAACCTAAGTGAAAATAGGCAATAAACACTCAAACTAGTGATTGTGAAGGTTAAAAATAGCAAAATGTCATGAAAAATAGCAATTTTGAGCGATAAAGTAGGGCAAAACATCTCAAAAATCGCCCCGGATAGCTAGATAGTTGGGCGATTGGGGGTGGGTTACCCAACCGACCTAATCGATCAACAAGTGAAGAAATCTTTCCCAGAGGCTTGAATTCAGTTTCTTCGTCAACTCGCAGCGTCAACTTCTCAATCGGCGGCAAGTCGTCCAATTCTAAATCGTCAAATTTTCCTTTCCGCTTTGTGCGACCGGTGGTGCTGCTGCAAGCTGTAGTTGGGCTGAAAAAAAAAGAAAATTAGGCAGTGTGAACGAAATTTCAGTCGCTTTACCCTGAATCTCTGTCAATATGAAGGAAAATAGGTCGATATTTATCCGACACTAACTTTCTCTACTAACTTAACTGATGAATCTACCGTATTACCTCGAATTATCCCCCCTTGAATTAACCCCCCCCCCTCAAAATGGGCTGGGGAAAAAATACACCCCCCCCCTCGAAATACCCCCCGTTCGGAATGATGTACGTCATGTACATAATAAATACGTCATGTATGCAATGTACATGATCTATATTACTGTTCATTTGATTGCAACTACACTAGTTTGTGTAGCTATGGACGTTTTATTGTACAAATGTCTCCTGTTTGGGCACATTTATTACCTGTTTTGGGTATGTAAATGCCTACTATTTACTACGAAACTTACGAAAATTTCCGGCAAAATTATAATTAAAAAACCCTCGAATAAACCCCCCTCAAATTTTGCTGGCGAAATAATAAACCCATGGGGGTATTTCGAGGTGATACGGTAGCCCTCCATTTTTACTTTTTATTCATTTCACTCACATACAATTTTTTTTACGTTTTGTCTATTTTTGCCTTCAAAGCAACAGCGACAGTGCACAGTTCATACAAACTTGGCCACACTTAGTAGGTACACCATCGAAATTTGGGACACTAATAAATATTTGTGAACACATTCGAGTTTACCTCTGTTTGATCGGGTTTGATCGCCGTCGACAACAGTTGAAAGACTTTTCATTGTGGTAAACTCAAGTGTTCAAACCAGATTTATTAGTTTCCTAAATTTCGATGGCGTACTAGTGTGCGCGGCGCGATTAGATACTAACCGAGTGCATGTAGTAGATCCCGAACGATCGCTCAACGAACCAATGGAAGGTTGTCGTTGGCGATATGCCAACTGCGAACGCTGCCCCGACCCATCCACCAGAAAGGCAACTCGCTGCGATGTTTTTATTATTTTTGAAGCAGTTTGAAATTTTTCTACCTTTATTTTTTGCTATTTTTTGCTGGAGAATTTGTCTACAGTGCGCGCAGAAATTCCTGTGCGTATTGGCACCGAGCCATGTGCCACTGTTACTCCGCGCACTCGCGCCAGCCTACATCTTAAAACTGCACGTGAATTTTGCTCGGCCGGGCGTGTCGTTTTCCCTATACAAACGTGTGATTTTTACGAACCTTTCGAGGCCCACCATGCGCTTAAAAATGGGAATTGTGGGTCGAGCGTACGCACAGAGGGCTAAAATTATGTGCGTTCTCTGCTGAATGTAAGAAATCGTAGAAATTAAACTGTCGTTATTGGCGCTACGCACACTGAAGCCGAAATATTCGGCATACGCACGTTTTTGACAAATGCCGAATTATATGCTGAATAGAAAAAAACTTGCTGAACTCAAATCGTCCGTACTCTTGAAAATCAGGCGGTTTGTCAATTCAGCATGTATTTCAGCATTCAAAAGATGCGTACACTTTTTCATGCGGAAACCATTCGGCAAAATCAGATGAAATGTTGAATGCTGATAGCGCTCAAATTCATCCGAATTCGTCCGAATATCGTGCGCACGTTTTCAAAATTCAATATGGCAGCCCCTAAAATGCCGAATTTAAAACGTCCGAACGGCAATTTTTCAATTCGGATTCGGCAGATGAAAACGTGCGTATGCCGAATATTTCGGATTCAGTGTGCGCAGCGCCAATGAGCTCACACACAAAAAAAGGCGAGCCTGACGGAACGTTCGTGATTTTTGGGGTTAGCGCTAGTGGGCATTTACACGAAAGTGGGCAGAGCTTGCGCCGACCGCCGCATGCAAAGCAAAATATCTGCGCGCACTGTAATTTGGTATTATGAAAACTTTTTTAACTTTTGGAAACCCACGCACATTTATCAGGTGCCGTAGGACGGCGGTCGCATCCAGATATTCCAAACTGACGCTCGCATCCAACGTTGTCTGAAATCGCACGGGAAATGCACGGGAAAGCTGCTAAGGTACAAACTACATAGATGAACTACATGAAGATAAAAGTTATTGGCGTAATACACACTGTGTGTTAACTGCCTTCTATGTCAATTAAGATTTTAGTTGACTGATCGCAGTACAATTGAAGAGTTTCATTCCAAAAATGCACAAGCGCCAAATCCAGAAAAATCGAGTTAAGCGTGGATTTGACTTCCACGTATAGTTTTTCACATTTTAGCAAAAAAATAGTCTATTTCGTTCCGAGATACAGTGGTACCGTTTCTCAGAAAAATCCCAATTTTCACATCGAAAGTGCACATAAATATCCATCTCAGATCTCCTATGAAAAACAGAACTTTCATTTCGAAAGTGCACATATCCATCTCGGACCACCGGAGTTTCATTTCATAAGTGCACATATCCAAAAAATAGTTTCATTTCCAAAACTGCACATGTGCTCCGGATCGCTCGCGAAGAGCAGGCCGGATTTTCCCTACAAAAAAAAGTTTCATTTCCTCTTTCTCTTTCCTCTTCAATCAACTTTTTTAATGATTTTTTTAAATTAAAATCAGATTTTTTTAAAATCACCCAAAATGGGGGTATAGAGAAAAAATATATGTATGTTAAGTGTCAGACAATGTATTGTTATGTCTATTGTCGTCATATTATGAATGTTGAGTCATGGGATAGCATTATAAGCAGTGATTTCTTTCAAAATTATCCATTTTATGTCAACTTATTATGTATATCACCTTTTGTTGAACGTTCGTGACTTCAAGTGAAGTTCAGCATGGAATAGTGCTTAAATAAGGTTGTAAGAGAAGGCTAATACATTGACAGTGATGTTACACACTGTAGAAGTATGTGGGAGCACATTGGTTTGATATTATATACTACACTAGCATATCACAGCTTATTATTACACGGTAACATGAATAAATAGAAGATTTTTCACTAAAAATGCCCCAAAACCCATGAAAACACCACCAATGGTAATGTGTATGAGAAATTGCGCGCTTGCGCGCCAAAAAAATTCAAAATACCTAGTGCAAGTCTACCAGAAATTTTGCCTTTTGATTTTTTAAAAATTAAAATCAGTTTCCACCATTTGATTTTTTTTTAATCAGATTTTTTTTTAAATCAAGTGCCAACCCTAACACAATATCCCATAATATTTGCCGGCTGACAAAATTTGAGGAATAAAAAAATGTAGACAAATGTTCAAGGTATCTGAAAAGTGCGGGGCAAGCTTTGTCGCCCAAACATGGCGCTGTCCGGCCACTGCCAAACTTTAAAACGCGATTTTGAAAAATCAAAAAATCTGGATATGTGCACATTTGGAATGAAACTCTTCAATTTACAAGTGCACATTCGACAATTTAAAAAAAGAATTTATATAGGCATGTGCATTTGAACACCGTTTCGCAACCCATCAACTATTGTAGCTATCATATGAAACTTCGCTAATCTACGAAAACTGCTTTTTGGCAGGGCGCCAAATACTCATATCGAATCCAAATTCTCAAAAATATTCTACAAACACACCAAATCATCAACTGACTCATCGCTGTCTGACAATGCGCAGTAAGCAACCAAAGATTTGGATGGGGTGTCTGTATCCATCGAAATTTATCGGCACTAAAAGAACGCTGGCTCACGCAAATTCCACTGCGAAGAAAATGGAACAATGAAGCCCTGACAATCAGGGAAAAAGGACGACTAAATCTTTGTCATTTCGTGCGGAAAATAATTCAATTCAGGAAGAAAGTAATTTTGAATGTAACTTGAAATTAAAATTTTGACTCTCGCAAACATACTGACTCGGTAATAGTCAGTACGCTATAAATCTCTTCATAATGCTATTGGGTCAAATAAGATATTTTGGAAGCCTGCCAAGTTTTATCAAAAAGATAAATAACTTCCAGTGGCCGTGTTCAAGTATGATCCTAAGCGGTTGCTGCAGCACCGAATACGATCAAATTCAAGTGAATAGAACAGATTTTGCGACGTATTTACTTCATACAACGGCCAATATAAAATGTCCCGTCTCCCATGTTACATTTTCACAATACAAAATACAAAATTTTTGATGGACTAAAAATTGAATACAGGCACACTAATTTGATAGTCAGCGAAGCGTGAATTTGGAATCAAGATTAAAAACATTGTTTTGGGTTCAGTGGCTGCCAAAATGCCGAGACAATACAATGGAACAGAGAAATCGATAGATCTGATAGAACGATGTACAATGATTTTTCTGCGCACATGGGCATTCATATCAGTACTCGGTTAGTTTTCGAATTTTAAAATTTCTGATGATTACTACAAGTTTCAGATGAATGAAATCGTGATGTATTATATTTATTTGAATGCGCGTTGTACTGGGGCAGTCCCAGACCCTGTAAAATGCCCTGCAAAATGTCAAATGTCATTAAAAGTGTCATTTTGCAGTAGGGTTCAAACGATATCACTTTTCGATATCGATATTCGATATTCGATATTTTTTCAAAATTTTCGATATCGATATTCGATATTTTTTCAAAATTTTCGATATCGATATTCGATACGATATGGACCCTCGATATCGATATTCGATACTAAAAAATGGTCGATATTCGATATCGATATTTCGATATTTTCGATATTCGATATTTAGCTTTTGGTATAGCAAGGCATATTTCAAGCAGCATATTGTATTTTCATGTGGTTGCAAACATGGTTGATTATCTCTTTACTGAAAAGTACAATTGATTTTAACAAGGTTTACAATGGTCAGAATGAGAAAATCGAAGAAAAAACATGACAAATCAAATTGTATCAGACAAACAAAAATTGGTAGATATTACAATTCATACTTATAACCCAATTGTTTAAGGGCATGTTGCAAAAAAGCAGCATATCAGCATTTTCTGCCTTCAAATTTGAGGTAGGTAGTTCAGTAGGTATGTGGCCAAACCAAATACAAGAAATGTGGAGTAAGCACTCCAACAAAGATGACATTAAATACTTTACTTTTACTCATCAACTTAGATACTATAAGCAAATCAAATTAATCACAAATATATCAAAACAAAAATAATAACTTAAAAAGGACATTATACAGGTTATATCGAAAGGACGATATATCGAAAATATGGTCGATATTCGATATCGATATTCGATATTTTTTCAAATTTTTCGATATCGATATTCGATATTCGATATTTTTTCAAAATTTTCGATATCGATATTCGATATTAAAAAATGGTCGATATCCGATATTCGATACGATATATTGTTTGAACCCTATTTTGCAGGGCATTTTCCATGACTTTTGACAATTTTTTATGACTTGAAATTTTACCAAAGCAATATGGTATGAAATTATAGAAAACGTTTTTATGTCATTCGGACTATAACTCAATCTTCAATGAATTTTGTTACAAAGTTTTGTTGTCTTTTCTCAGTTGCATGGAGCGCCATGGTAGAATCAATGTTAGATGGATACGCAATGGCTTTTGTTCTGCTTGTGGATGCAGTTGTGCTAACGTTATTCGAGATTGCCATGCCAATTTTGGCTTCTCTGTCACGAGAAGCGCCTTTGTTGTGAGTTTTTTCTTTTTTTAAATTGGTCCCTCATTGTGAAAGATTTCTATGTTTTTCAGTCGCAACGAGTTTTTGCAACACGTTATTTTCATGAATGATTTCATGAAGGCTGTTATCTATGTTGTTTTGGCTATTTTGAGCTGTCTGCAGCCACATGAAGTTTGGCCCGCGCTTATTACAGGTGAATCATGGGTGGAAAATTGGAAATTCATTTCTTTTTATGTTGACGGGTTTTGTGTCTGTATTTTGTTTTATCATGTAATTGTTTGTATAATCCGTAGCTAGATTTGGCAAGCGATATAAAATGCGATTTTTTAAATTCAAACATGCAATTTCAGCTAACGAAATTGCAAATACCGTATTACCTCGAATTAATCCCCCCTTAAATTCAGGGACGTATCCGGGATTTTTGAGCGGGGGGGGGGGTTGCTTGTTTACGGAGGCCGGCGAGGGGGGGGGGCATTAGTAGGCGCCATGAAACGCTGTATATGTATGTACGCTGAATATACATACAAAACAGCAAAAAGGACAACATTAAGTGTAATTATTACGATTTGCTGCCACATGGAGCAAGTCTGGTGATAATACTATATATGAAGGGTGTGCTTCTAAAAGTACCGATCTACAAAAAATCGATTTTGAGATAATCGCAATTGAAAGTTTGGAGTATGCAATACCCATACATGGGTATTGGGTGTGGGAATTTTGGGTATGGGTATTTCGGCCATATTATTGGGTATCCACATGCATGGGTATAATCATTGTTTATACATATAACACTAGCTATATAAACTTTAGTGAATCGTATTTTTTGTAGTACAGTACATTTTAAAGGAACAAATTGGTAATAGCATGTAGATCGGTACATTTTAAAGCACAAAATCAGATAGATGTAGATCGGTACTTTTACCAATGGTAAAAAAGCACAAATTGAGTTTTTGCTGCTGATGATGCCGAGCTGACATCGGTACTTTTAGAAGTACAAAAAAGTAAGTGCAGATCGGTACATTTAGAAGTACAATTTTTAAAAATGTGTGTAGATCGGTACGTTTTAAAATACAAAAGCTGAAAAAGCTTGTAGATCGGTACTTTTAAAATTTCTAAAACTGTATTTTGCGGGTTTTTTTGCTTTTTTCGACCCCCCATATCGTAAAATTGAATTTCGCACCCCCCACATATTATATATTTTTTGAAGCGCATTTTTATGGGGACCCCAAAAATGGTCCTAACTCAAATTTGAAAAATTTGTAGATCGGTACTTTTAGCACACCCTTCAATTATACTTTGCTATCGTCAGTGCATTTTTCTACGCTGGAGTATGCGGATTTTCATAAAATTTCTGGCGTAATAATAGACCCCCCTCGAATTAACCCCCCCTCAAAATTTGCTGGTGAAATAATAAACCCCCATGGGTAGGGTTCAAACGGGATTGACTTTTCGGGATCGGGATCGGGATCGGGATTCACTTTTTGAGATTTCGGGATCGGGATCGGGATCGGGATTGGGGTTTCGGGATCGGGATCGGGATTGGTATTTTGAGATTACGGGATCGGGATCGGGATCGGGATTGGCCGGGATTGGGGTCACGGGATCGGGATCGGGATTGGGATTGTCATTTTTTCGGGATCGGGATTGGGGTCTAGGGATAGAGATTTTCATCACTGTTCTGGCATTCACAGTTGTTCATAAAGGTCTCAAAACACTGTTGGATGCCAGAAAAGTGACATAAAATGGACGCTGGGGGTTTGTGTTCACATTTTTGCATGCAAAAATGTCATTTTTTCACTTTTTAAAATTTCCACTATTTTTTCCGGGATCGGGATCCCGGACTTGGGAGATTCTCGGGATCGGGATCGGGATTTGAAAGTTTTCGGGATCGGGATCGGGATCGGGATTGGTATTTTTGGATTTCGGGATCGGGATCGGGATTGGGGTTTCGGGATCGGGATCGGGATCGGGACTGCAAAATCCCGGAATCTCACGGGATCCGGGATCGGGATCGGGATCCCGTTTGAACCCTACCCATGGGGGTAATTCGAGGTGATACGGTAGTCTATGAAGTGTGATTCACACATCAAATATATTAAAAATAATATAAATACTTTTCAAATCGGAACAAAACTCTCATGCTTTTCTTAAGCCTATATACATGAGCAGCAGTAGCAGGGGTCTCCTAGGGGGGGGGGGCTAGCCCAAATTGGCCAGCTATCTATCTATCCCGGAGGCCGCTCAGCTATCTATGTATCCCGAGCCAAATTTCTTTGCATACTACCCCCAAAGACTTCCCCCCCCAATCGCTCAGCTATCTATCTATCTATCTATCTGGAGTCGTGTTTGAGAAATTTTGCCCCAATTTTCGCTCAAAATCACTAATTTTCGCACCTTTTTATAGTTTTTCACCTTCAAAATCGTGCTTTCCGGCTATATACATGGTTATATACCTATTTTTAGCCATTTTATACCTACTATTGGCTACTTTAACTGATTATTAGCGATTTTTTTCCCTTTCTGCCGTTTTAACCTTGAAAAAGCCTATATATTGTGCCCCCGCCAGCCCCCCGTCCCCAAGCCCCCCCCAGCCCCCCCAGAACAATTTTCAGCTATCTATCCCTCCGGAGGAGCGATTTGCTATCTATCCAGCCCCCGCGAGGGCCAAAATCCTGGAGACCCCTGAGCAGTAGAGTATACAAAAGCAAATATCACTGTTCCCAAAAGGCACGCTTACAAGCCTGTGAATGTATGCTAGCTTGATTGGTATTTCCGCTCCCAGCCATGGTGGCAGTCCCGCACCCTGTAAAGTGTCATGTAGAACTTCATTGTAAAATTGTGTCAAATTTCATGCAAAACGTCATACAAATTTGTAAAATGTCATGCAAAATGTCAAAATCAGTAGTAAATTTTTTTCTTTTTTTATTTCGATTGACATTTTACATCACATTTCACACTTTACTTGACACTTAACATAGTTCGGAACTGCCCTCAGCTTCTATATATCAAAATACTTTAATCATACATACCTACACTACAGGAGGCCCCATCTAAATTTCCAATTAAAATTCAGGTCTATGCCTCCTAGTGATGTCAATTCTCCGTTTCACGTGCGTTCTATTGGAACGGCAGCGGCGCTCCCTGAATCGATACATGGCGCACAACGAGCAAACTTTGGCTGAAACGAATGAGTACGCGGATGATTTGCATCAGTCAACTGCGGGCGCGGCTGAAAATGGCAGGAGAACTGGGTCTGGTGATTTTGTGGTTGATAGGGATTCTGTTGAGATTAGTTGAGTTGAGTTGATCTTTGGGTTGGAAGATTTCTTGGGGACAGGCCCGCACGTTAAAATGACACTAATTTGTCAAATGCCCAGTAGGGATGGCACAATACTGTCTTTTTTAACGACCCTGTTTTTTTTTAAAAAACGTCCTTTTAAATGAAAAAACGTTTTTTTTAAAGACGGTCTTTTTAAAAAAAGCTCCCAGATATGGTTATGGGTCAACGTATACAGGTAAATCAGTACTTTGTGATGTTAAATATAGCCATAGAATAGCTGTGGAGCCATGGGATAGCAAAAAAATTGCAAAATACCTAGTGCTTAGTACTAAAATTTTTGGCTGCTGTTTAAAAAAACAACGGTTTCGATGCCTGTTTTAAAAAAAACAACGTTTTTTTATTAAAAAAGACGGTTAAAAAAACACGTGCCATCCCTGGTGCCCAGTCATTTTTTTGTCGCTTCACATGACATTTGACTAATTTGTAAGACATTTTACCGGGTGCGGGACTGGTACCGGAGTCAATATTTGTTATGATTTCGCATTGGATATCGGTACGGTGAATTATGACGCGGTTTTGAATGAATATTCATATTGGATATCCATTGAGAAAACATTGCTTCGATATCTAAAATCAAATCTTTCCAACCGTGCCGGTGTTTGGGAAATTTATTTGAGCTTTCATTGTATTTTTGTCTTTTTCGTCTGACTTGAGGATATGATCCGCGGTTATGAAACATTAAAACAATTCAATCGATACATAAAAAATGTAACAGCTTGAAAATCACGGTTTTTTAACTTCAACACTGTCTGATTTTTCATATTTTTCATTGTGATCTTGATAATTTTGTAAATGAGAGTTTGCTGAAGCCAGTTCGTGATTTTTTCCCCAGTTTATTTATTTCATTGGTGAATATAATTATATGCAGGTACTGCGGAACAATCTACCTTTTTGCCTTCGTTTATGACAATTTGGTTTTCATGTGGGAACCGGTTTTCACACTTGTGGATGTTCTTTTCTCTACGGCAATTAGGGTGTCAAAAAAAAAATTTTTGGGAATGGAAACGGAAAAAAATTTTATTGGCGGAAAACGGAAAAAAAATTTGCACTTGGCGGAAAATGGAAACGGAAAAAATTTCAGTGACCGGAAAACGGAAAAGGGGGCCGGAAAAACGAAATTTGCATGGAAATGGAAAAATTTGCTGAAATTTTGCCAGAAATCGGTTAATTTTGCTGGAAGTGGTAAAAAAATTTCAGAAATTTTGCTGGAAACAGAATTTTTTACATAATTGACAATCTGCATGAATGTTTACCAGTTTGGTTGGAATAGAAAACAGAAAGTTGAGTCAGAAAAAGGTAAAATGATGTGGAAAAACAAAATTGAGGCGGAAAACGGAAAAAAGGTAGAAAAACTGGAAATTGAGCCGGAAAACAGAGGAAAAACTGAAAATGAGCCGGAAAAACAGAAACGGAAAAAAGTGGCCGGAAAATGGAAAAAATTTGCCTGTGGAAAACGGAAACGGAAATTTGACACCGTAACAGCAATTCATAACATTTTACGCACTGTAGAGCGTTTGAGATAGTCTTCACTTGTGCATTCCAGATATCGATGTCGAATTATCTCGAAAAAATAAAATGTGTCGCAAATTCGCCAAACTGTTGAGCAAAATATACAATACCATGCAATTGATGGCCCTACAAACAGTAGTTGACAACCGAAACTTACAAAATTGATAAATATTTATATTCTAAACATTTGAGTTTACGAAAATGAGGTGTCCGTCAACTACTGTTGAAGGAGATAAAAGCTTATTCATTCTGGTAAACTAAAATGTGTTCAAAACAATATGATCACTTGAACAAATTGTCAACAATTTACTCGTCAACTAGTGACACAAATAAATAGTACAAACCCTCCAATCACTACCCGTCAACTAGTGACACAAAAAATAGTACAAACCTTCCAACGGGTCTCCTAGGAGGGAGGGGGCTGAGGGGGGGCTGCCCCCCATATCCGCCAGCTATCTATCTACCCCGGAGGCCGCTCAGTTTATCTATCAATCCCGAGAAAAAATTTTGTCTACCATCCCCTGAGCCCCCCCCCCCAAATCGCTCAGCTACCTACCCATCTGGACCGATTTTTGATAAATTTTGCCCCAATTTTGGCTCAAAATCGTTAATTTTCATACACTTTTATAGTTTTTCACCTTCAAAATCGCGGCTTTCGCCTATACACATGTTTATATGCCCATTTTTGGCCATTTTCAGCTTCTTTTAACCCGTTCATAGCGATTTTTTTTCCGTTCTGCCTTCTATGCACTGAAAAAGCCTATATATTTTGTCCCGCGAACCCCCCCCCCCCAAGCCCCCCAGAAAAAGTTTCCCCCTATCTATCCTCGACTTGCTATGTATCCAGCGCCCGCGAGGGCCAAAAGTTTGGAAACCCCTGCCTTCCAATCACTACCCACGAAAAAACAAGCCACCAAAAATCACCCAAAATCGGTGCTATGAGATTGCGAGGGGGCCATGGCCTGCAAGGAAATGGCTTGCAAGTGGGGCCGCACCGGTCTGCCCGTCACGCGAAGGTGGCATAGACTGGCGTTTTGACCACACGCTGCCAGACTGGGGAATGGGGAACTAGTTGACGGGATTGATTTTTTGGAACTGGTTACCGTATTTCCTCGAAATACCCCCCGGGGGGTGATTGTATCATACTGCTCCCGAGAGGGGGGGGGGTTAAACGAGGGGGGGGGGTATTTCGAGGGGGGGTTATTATTTCACAAGAACTTTTTTGAAATCCTAGTACAAAATCGTTGTTTGTGATGTGCGCTGGGGTAGAAAAATGCATCAATAACTGACATGTAAAGACTAATGTAGACTAATATTAGTACGTAGATGGTATAAACACTGTTCTAACGTGATTCCGACATTGTTTTAACGTGTGTTCTGCACTACGCAGAACACAAACTGCAGTATTTGTCATGTACGTTCTCTTTACACTCAATTTGGGGGGGGGGGGGGTGATTGTTTCATAGTGGTCTCGAGAGGGGGGGGGGTATTTCGAGGAAATACGGTAGTTGACACACATTAGTTGACGGTGACAGTGACGGATGAGACCCGCCCCTGTTGTAGCTTAGGGTCTAAAACGGGTTGTTTACTCTATTTTTTTGCTATAAATTGTGTGTCGACTAAGTTGGCTGGTTTATTATCAGATTTTAGTTGATGGGGTGTGTAGATGTCGAAATGCGTACATTACCAATATTAATTCCTTTTGAAGTTGCCGCATGTGCATTTTGAAATTGTTTTGCGACCCGTCATCTAAAATATGAATTGACATGAAGATCAGTTGACACCCAGTGTGTGTGTCGTCATTGTGCGCTTTTTACTGCGTCCGAGCAGAGTTGTTAAAATACCGGTATTTTTGGAAAGTGTAAGTGTAAATACACTTTCCAAATTTTGAGTATGGATACCAAAAGTGTAAGGTATTTTAAAAATACCTAGGAAAGTGTAAAAAAAGTGTATGGGTATTTTATGAAAGTGTAAGTGTAAGTGTAAATATAAATACCCATTTACCCGGGTATTTCAGGTAAGTGTAAATACACTTTCGCAACTCTGCGTCCGAGTACCATCAATCCTCGAATAAGACCCCAGGG
Source organism: Sphaerolaimus hirsutus (assembly GCA_964036195.1). Taxonomy (NCBI): domain Eukaryota; kingdom Metazoa; phylum Nematoda; class Chromadorea; order Monhysterida; family Sphaerolaimidae; genus Sphaerolaimus; species Sphaerolaimus hirsutus. Next base: position 1,214,025 of record OZ038452.1, on the reverse strand, counting down.
GAGTTATTTTTTCCTCACCTCGCAAACAGGGGGGAGTTATTCGAGGGGGTCTTATCGAGGCTTTGCCTCATCTATTTATCGATTAAAAGTAAGTACCTAGGTACTTTTTCAAAACTGGGTATTTACTTGTAAAAGTCGTAACTTTACCAGGTGCTAATCCCAAGCCATGTAAAATCAAAGTGTCAAATGTTATACAAATTGTCAATTCTCATGCAAAGTTCAGTAATAAAATCTATCCTTTTTGTTTTGATAGACATTTTATATGACATTTGAAACTTGACTTAACGCTTTACAGTGCTCGGGGCTGCCCCCAGGGGGCAGTCCCAAGCCCTGTAAAGTGTAAAGTAAAGTGTCAAATGTAAAGTCAAATGCAAAGTAAAGTGTCAATCAAAACAAAAACGAAAAGTTTTTTATTACTGAACTTTGCATGACAATTGACAGTTTACTTTGCATTTGACTTTACATTTGGCACTTTACACTTTACAGTGCTCGGGGCTGCCCCCAGGGCGTTAAACAACTTGGAGAAATGCCAAACTCAAACTAACTCTCCATCATTAAAGCTGACCAAGGCGTTGAGCTGGCCGGCGCTGGGGGGCACGTGCTCAGTCCACAAACATGAGCCGTCCTCCGAATTCCACAGCCTGGCCGTCCTGTCCGCCGACACGCTTACAATCATTTTCTTCCAGGGGCCACTCCCAAACCCTGTGAAATGTCTAATGTCATGCAAAGTGTCACAGGCCGTGTAAATTGTGTAAATAACAACCAGTAAAAATGAAAAAATTGACATTTTACCTGACTTTTCACATTTTGCATGACTTTTGACCCTATGACATTTGACAATTCACATGGCATTTTGACAGAATGTAACTTTTGACTTTGGCGCCATTGGCGCTTGGCGCTGGGCTTTGGAAAAGCGCCATGACGCTTTTGACGCTTGGCGCTATAATGCCCTGGCGCCATTGGCGCTTGGCTCTAGTGTATTTTAAAGCGCCAAAAAAGCGCCAGACGGTTGAAAATTTACAGCAGTAATTATGCAAAAATGATGTACCTATAAAATGTAAATATGCATTCCATAAATTCCATTCCATTCTGTAAGAATATCTAAAATCATCTCATATTGACTGTCTAAATATCATCTTATAGGAACGTTTCATTGTGTTACCCAATAATTACAGCTCCCATTGACACAAGAAGCAACAATTTTGCTGATGGGTGCTAGTAGGATTATTTAAGTAATCCAACGGTATCCTGAATTTTGATCCTCTGACGGGATGGATAGAAATCACTCCTTAAGAGGGATAGAGAGTAACAAAAACCTTTTTTAGGAGGGGCTCGTGAGGATCCACCATCAGTACAGGCTTTTCAGAGTGTAGAAGGACGAAAATAGGGAAAATTGCTCAAATGGGGGAAACAAAACTAAAAATAGGTAAACAAACACATAGCCAAAGACTGGTGAAAATTGGCAAATAGGTAAAAATTAGCGATTTTGAGCAAACATTTTATCAAAATTTTCTCAAAAATCTAGAGAGCTTGACATCTGGGCATTTCTGTGGGTAGGGGGTGGGGTCCGGATAGTAGCCAAAAATGTTACCTCCATGATAGATAGATAGCTGAGTGGCCTCTGGGATAGATAGGAACGTGGATGATTTAGGGGCTACCCTCCCCCCATTGGAGACCCCTGGAGTAATCAGATTTTATCAGGACCAACATATCTTAGTGCTCCAAAAAGCTTTACCTCACTGGGAAAATAAGAACTGAATGAAAAATGTTTCTTGAGCATGGTACATATACCGAAATACAAACCGTAGATTTTTGCCGCTTGGCACCATTGTTCTCTGGCGCCATTGGCGCTTGGCGCTGTGGTCTGGAAAAGCGCCATTGCGCTTTCGGTGCTTGGGGCCATTTTGCTCTGGCGCCATTGGCGCTTGGCGCCGGGGTTTGAAAAGCGCCATGGCGCTTTTAACATCACTACTTGACACTGCATGACATTTGACCTTTCGCATGACAGTTTACACGACCTTTGACACTGCATGACATTTGACAGGTCATTTTACAGGGTTTGGGACTGGCACCAGGTGAGCTGCTGCGGCGCAAAAACTGCCGCGGTGCAGGTTTGCTCGTGGCCGCGCAGCTCGAAAAGTTGCCGCCGCTGCCGCACATCCCATATCTGAGTGGGTGGCGGTATTCGGTGGGAATGTGATAGACTAGCAGGATTCTCTCCAGACCTTCGGTCTGGTTTCGCAGTACTCTATACTTTCACGCATACATTCAGGGAATCAATTGCAATTAAGCAGTTTTCATCAATTATGGGCTCATTACAGTTTTAAAGGGGGAGTTTCTCGAGGAGAGTTAAATTTTTCCCCACCTGTTCTTGGAGGATTTCGAGGGGCCTTATTTGGGCGATATATTTACGTTATTTTTGTTTGTTTCCCAGCATAATCCGAAAACTATTGATACATTCCCGCAACTAATGCCATATGGTGCTATCGCCCAGACCCTGTAAAGTGTAAAATACCCTCCAAAATGTCATGTGTCATGTAAAAGACCCTGTAAAGTGTCAAATGTCATGTAAAAAACCCTCTGTGAAGTGCCATTTGTTTCCAAATCTTATGTTTTGTATCCAAATCTTATGTAAAAAGTAAGATTTGGATACAAAAAAAATAAGATTTGGATACACATGGCACTTTACAGGATCTTTTACATGACACATGACACTTTACGGGGTCTTTTACATGACACATGACACTTTACAGGGTCTGGGAGTGCCGCCCGGTCGACCTAGACTGAAGTGACAGAAAAAAAAATTTCCAACCTTAAAAACCTATTTTTTTAACTTACTGTCAGTTCACAGCCAGTTCCATTGAATCCATTGCTCGTTGAAAGTACATAGAGGCCGTCCGGTGAAACATCGCAATGCGCTTGAATTTGATTTTTCTTCGGAAAAGCGTGAATTAAACTGAGATCGGCCGTGTTCCATAGTCTGCATCAGATGAGGTATAATTTTTAAATTAGATTTGTTTTTGAAAATATAGAAATAAATTATAAATTTTTGGGTATTTTACCTGACTTCCTTGTCTTCACTGGTTTGTGCAATAAACGACCCATCTTTTGACCTTCTAAGGAAGGTCACCTGAAAATGCAAAACCCATTTGACTATAACTCGAGTAATTCCACTGGGGTATTTTTCGTCTGGCTTTTTTTTTGGGGGGGGGGGGTATTCAAAGAGGAACTATTATTTTTTCGTTTTTATTTTCAAGCACGCTTCTATCAACTCACTTCACGAAATATACTTTATTAACAAAATGACATGCCATTTGTGTTCAAATTGAAAATTCAAAAATTTAAGAATTCAAATTCAAACACATTATCATACGCCTAAACGGGAAATTTTTCGAGTGGGAACAATTTTTCCTCCATCATCTAACAGTTGGGGGGGGGGTATTTAAGGCGGGGGCCATTCCAGCAAATGCGGTACGTGAATTTCGAACCGACCAGATTCCTCGGCACGGTTTTATTGGCGACGGCGCGGCCGGTCTCGATGTCCCACTGGGGGCACTCCCAGACCCTGAAAAAAGCCCTATAAAATGTCAAAATTCATGCAAAGTGTCAAAAGTCATGGAAAATGCCCTGCAAAATGGCAACCGAGTTCCATTTTGCAAGGCATTTTCCATGACTTTTGACACTTTGCATGACATTTGACATTTTACAGGGCTTTTTACAGGGTCTGGGATTGGAACCAGGCGGATCGTGTTGTCGCGCGACCCGCTGATCAGTCGATCTGAGCGATTGGAGGGTTTTTTGATGGAACTTTTTTTGTCGTGGGGATTTTTTTTGTGTGTATTTAAAAGAAAAAATAGCGTCAAGCGCCAGTGCCAGGTGCTTTTGTACTGGACACCATAGAAAATGGCGCAAAAAAGCCATGGCGCCAATCACATAGCGCCACGGCAAAACAGCCCAAAGCACAATCATGGCGCCTTTTTGCTCTGGCGCCTTACATTGTGCCCATTTGTTGCATTTCACTTTGGCGCCAGCGCCACTTTTCCGCTCAGTTTTCATTCCTCAGCAACATACCGTATTTCCTCGAAATACCCCCGGGGGGTTTATTTTTTCAGAGTGAGAATTTTGAGGGGGGGGGGGGGTTAAACGAGGGGGGGTATTTCGAGGGGGGGTTTATTATTTCGCCAGAAATTTTTTGAAATCCCAGTACTAAAATGTCGTCTGAAATGTACGCAGACGTCGAAAAATGCAACAAAAATCGCCATTTATAAGACTCGTAAGACATTTATCAGTGTGTAGACGTACAAAGACTGTTCTCACATAACAGAGTCATCGTTTTTAACGTGTTTTCTGCATTGCCGGTATGACAAACCGCAGCCTTTGTCATTTACGTTCTCTATACACTAAATTTGGGGGGGGGGGTATTTCGAGGGGGGGTTTATAAGTTCATACTGTCCACTTTGAGGGGGGGTATTTCGAGGGGGGGGGGGTATTCCGAGGAAATACGGTAACTTGCCCAGCAGCACCCAAAAAAGCGACCAACGTTGCAGCACGTCGAGCCCGGTGACCGTGAACTGGTGTCCGTCGAGTTTGCGAACGTGATTGTCAGATGTGAAGTTCCACAGTCTGACTGAGGCGTCGCGGCCGCCCGAACAGAGCACGTTTTTACCCGGTGGCAGTCCCGCGCCCTGTCAAGTGTAAGTTAAGTTTCACATGTCATGGAAGCAGCATATAAGAGCCTTTTTACCTATGGGGAGGGGGGGTGTGCGGTACACTCATTCCCAGTATAGGAAAAAGTGGGTTACGGTAGAATTTTTTCTGGAAAGTTTCCGTTTTGGGGACTGATGTCCCATTTTTTACTTGGAACGAGTGTACCGCACACACCCCTCCCCATAGGTTCAAAGTAGGGTGTCAAATTTCCGTTTCTGTTTTCCGCAGGCAAATTTTCCCGTTTTCCGTTCCGTTTTCCAGCTGCTGAAATTTTTTTCGTTTTCCGTTCCGTTTTCCGGCCACTTTTTCCGTTTCCGTTGTTCCGGCCCTTTTTCCGTTTTCTGGCCACTTAAATTTCTTTTCCGTTTCCGTTTTCCGCCAAGTGCAAATTTTTTTCCGTTTTCCGTTCCGTTTTCCGGCCGTTTAAATTTTTGTTCCATTTCCGTTTTCCGTAAAAAATTTTTTTTGACACCCTAGTTAAAAGGCTCTTATTTATATACTACTCATGGACTATGTCCATAAAACATGATTTCATTACTGAACTTTTGAAATTCTGCATGACAATTGAAAAATTTGTATTCGTTTTGCATGACATTTGACACTTTACTCAACAACACTTTACAGGATGCGGGACTGCCACCAGCCATGGCTCTGTATGCGACTGCGGTGACGTCACTCTCGTGGCCGGACCAGCGGCGGAAAACTTCGCCCGTGTCCACGTTCGACATTATTAGTTTCTGGGGATTGGTGGAAAATTGTGAGAAAATTTTTGTTCATTAAAGATTATGAGTCGGTTTTTTTCATTTTTGGTCGGTTATTGGCTTGCAATTACGCAGATTTGCCTCCAATATAAGGTATACCTCTAATATAAGGTACCCTCTAATATAAGGTATTTCAAAACACCGAAAAAGCTGACAAAATCAATATAAGGTATACCTTATATTGGAGGTAATACGGCACTTAGGTACTCAGACTCAGGTATACTCGGCAGACACGATACTCTACAAACAGATAGGAGTTATGTCTTCCGCTGGCAGACGGCCAGCCGAAAACTTATGGAAGACGTGATGACGACGAAGGGATGACGTCATGAAGACGACGTGATGGAGTGTTTCCACCGGGAAAATGTACGGCGTAATGTCATCCGAGTATAGTGATGTAAAAGCGCCATGGCTAACCAGTATGGCTACGCCTATGGTCAGTAAAACATGAAAAACATGGCACAAGCATTTACATCCGAAACACCAACTGCAACTAACACTATCTCTGCTTCCAGTGATAACCACTCCGGGGCGGACGGCGGCCACGCAGGTGATCGCGTCGGCGTGGCACGCGGGCCGCATCAAGCAACTGGGCCACTTCCACCAGTGGACAAGTGACGAGCAAAGTGACAAGTGGTGTGTCAAGTGACAAGTGGTCGGTCAAGTGTAACGATGGCATAAACAGATTCGCAAATTCGAAAACGTTTCTTTGGACTTTTAGATTTTTTGAGCGCGTGTTGAAAAAATACATAAAATACAAAGATTTCTGAAGAAAAAAAAATCGAAAATTCGAAAAATCAAAAACGTATTCAAATTTTCGAATTTTTCCACTTTTTACTTGTCACTTAACATACCACTGGACTTGTCACTTGTCCTCTTGTGGAGTTGGAACCTGCTAGAATCCACGCCGGAGTCATTTGCCGCAGCGGACCTGTTGTGTAAAGCTTGTCTTAAACATCGGTTAGCATTAGGGTGTCAAAAAATTTTTTTACAGAAAACGGAAAACGGAAAGGTAAAAAAAAATTTCTGCCGAAATACGGGAAGGTAAAAAAAAATTGTCGGCCAAAAAACGGAAAACGGAAAAATGAAATGCCGGAAAACGGAAAACAAAAACGAAATTTTCACGGAAACGGAAAAAATAAAGTGAAATTTGCACAGTAATAGACAAATTTGCAGAAGGAAAACCTGCATGCAGGTTTGCCTGTTTGGCTTTGATTGTGGTAGCTGTACATTCTGCAACTATGGATCATGCCAGTAACTTCACTTGTAGTTCAAGCTTAACTGAACCAACAAAAAATCATCAAAAGGTAGCAAAAATACACTACAACAACAATAAGAATTAAGCAAAAGTGAACTTTGATGTAACTGAACAGTAAAAAGTACTTTGTGTTTTTACAGATTTGGATACAGATAAAAATTATGAATGACAGAAGGACCTGGTAGTTAAAAACACCATAGTGGAAAAAGATAAATACAGATTGGAAAAACAATGGAAAAATGCCAGAAAACTGAAAATCGAGCCAGAAAATGGAAAAATAGCCTGGAAAAATGGAAACGGAAAGGTAAAAAAAATTTCAGCCGGAAAACGGAAAAATGGGCCGGAAAAACGGAAACGGAAAGGTAAAAATTTTTCAGCTGCCGGAAAACAGAAAACGGAAAGGTAAAAAATTTTAGGCTGCCGGAAAACGGAAAACGGAAAGGTAAAAATTTTACGGCTGCCGGAAAATGGAAAGGTAAAAAAATTTCCTGTGGAAAGGCGGAAACGGGAAAGGGAAATGGAAATTTGACACCCTTGTTAGCATTGAAAAAAAGCTCGGGGATGTTTATACCATATTACCTCGAATTAACCCCCCTTGAATTAACCCCCCCTCGAAATACCCCCTAAAATTGAGTGTAACGTGATACCCCCCTAAAATTGAGTGTAACGTGATACCCCCCCTAAAATTGAGTGTAACGCAGTTTGTGATCTGTACAATGCAGAACACGTTAAAACTGATGATTGAGTGACGTTAGGGAAGGGTTTTTGTGTATATACAGTTATATATGTCTATAAACACATATACATCTATGTAATTGTTAGATTTTTCTACGTCTGCGTATGGGGAATTTCCGAAAATTTCTGGCGAAATAATATACCCCCCTCGAAACCCCCCCTCGAATTAGCCCCCCCCCTCAAATTTTGCTGGTAGAAATAATCAACCCCCTGGGGGTATTTCGAGGAAATACGGTAGTTTAAAAACTCAGAAAATATTTTATGTATATTTTGCCAGGTTTTACTTATATTTTCGTTTTGAGAGATTTTCTGAGGTTTTAAAAAATATCGGAGGAAAAAAATTCGCATTTTTATTTACCTTTACATTGAAAAACGATTTTTACATAAAAATATCAGATAAAATTCAATAAAATAAATAATATAAAAAAATATATGATTATAATAAAATAAATATCATCATAAAAATTCAAGAAAAACGTTATCGAAATTACGCCACCCGTACCTGCGTCTCGTGACAGCATCCATTTGGCTGGCGGTCCAGAAGACACTCCCAGACACTTCAAAACGTCATGCAAAATGCCAAATTTCATCTGGAACGTAAAAAATTTTCTTCGTCTTTTTACGCAACATCAAAATTTTCCATGACTTTAGGCACTTTGCATGACAATTGACATTTTATATGACATTTCACAGGGTCTGGGAGTGGCACCAGGCGGCCCCAGTCCAAGCAGTGACGCTTTCTGCGGCAGTTCTGTACCAGGCGCTCAGCGCCGTTGACGCAGTGCCGCTGTTGTCGCCTGCCGTTTCATCTGGGGCCAATTTCAACTGTGGACAAGTGAAGGGGTACTGACAGGTAGTGATGTAAAAGCGCTATGGCGCTGGTGTCTGGCGATAGCGCCAACGCAAAAGGCGCCATGGCGCTTTTGGCGCTTGGCGCCATAGTGTTGGCGCTTTTTACATCACTAATGACAGATTAGGTATGCGTGTTTTTGCTGACAAGTGCGTAGGTAAGCTGAACACAACCGGCAGTTTACAGACCTACTGATTTTCATTTAGAAATTTAATTACAACTTATAATAAGGGCATTTTATCACTTGACTTGTAAAATATTACTTGTTACCACTGCTTTTTCACTTGTCAACATTTGTAATTGGCACCTGACGCCTCGCTCAGAGAATCTATACACCGACTCCTGTAGTAATTGGAGGAAAAAAATTCTAGGTCAGGGCTTGGATTTACACTGGACAGTGGATGTTGCGTAAATTTAAAGAGAAAAAACAAGCTAGGTATATTTATTACTTTGAAAACTTTTTTTCGGACTAAATGCTCAAACTTAAGGCATTCTTCCATAGATATTGTGGTTTCGCTCACTGGAATTTTAGCTTCTTCAGTCAGTTAGAATCCTAGACTTAAATGTGGCACGATGCCAAAAATTTTTTTTAACTTGCACAACAATAAAAGCGATCTCTACGTGTGCAGTGCACTACTTTCCATAAACATACACTAACGATTTATCACGTACTGCCCCGCAGTCATTTTGTTCAGGCCATTCGTTCGTATTCAAAGAGTGATATTGTCCCATGTAAATGTCCTGGAGCCACTTCCAAATGTTGTCAAGTGATAGGAGGTGTTATGGAACAGTTGCCGCTCCCAGACCCTGTAAAATGCCTTGTGAAATGTCAAGTGCCATGCAAAGTGTCAAAAGTCATGTAAAAGTGCCCTGTAAAATGTCATATGACCAGTAATTTTTTGGACATTTTACAGGGAATTTTGGTACTATTTATGTGACTTTTTGTATTGAACTTTGCATTACATTTTACAGGGTGTGGAACTGGCACTAGAAATAACTATTCAAGATTGAATTTTAAGTGTCATCTAAAACTTGTGTAACATTTTGTGAATTATCTAATGACACTTAACTTGACTAGCATGTGTAACTTTTCTCCATTCTTGTAAACTTTCTCGTCACTTAATGCCCATGCACGCTAGTTGACATCGCAAATTTGTGTCAACTAAATAACACAAAACAATTTTTAAAGCAACACACTTAACAGAATCAATGAAAATTTAGTGTCATAATGTAAATTTAACTATGCTCTATCAGATAGGAAAGTTGAAATCACATAAATCACTAAAATTTAGTTGACACAAATGCAGTTGACATCCAGCGTGTGTGGCGCCTTAGACGAACATAGGAAATGAGCCCCGCTCGCAGGTGCATCCAGTCACAAACCGTTTTTATTCGTTTTGAATGTGTTAACTAGCCTTTCATGGCTAACTAACTATGTTCTTGATTAGTTTATTCAGGGGGCAGTTCCAGACCCTGTAAAATGTCAAATGTCATGCATGGAGGCAAAGGTCATATAAAACGCCCTGGAAAATGTCAAACGTCATGCAAAGTTTCAAAAGTCGTGTAAAATGTAAAATGTCATGCAAAGTGTCAAAAATGAACATTTGACATTTTACAGGGCATTTTACAAGGTCTGGGATTGGCACCAGGAAGCTCAATATAAACTAAAGAAGTTGGTTTTGTGGGAATTGAGCAGAAATACCGAAGTTGTTCAATGTTGAATTTTTTTTGCACCTGGGTCAGTCTGTTGCCATGGAGATGGTTGGATAAAATAAGCATTTGGTCCGTATCTTTTCTACACAATGCTACCATGTTCCAATGAATATTTGTCAAGTGTCAGGTGTTAAATTAATGGTCAGCATTTCAAAAATCTCATCTGATTTATATTTTGAAAATATAAGAAACAGAGAAAAACTACAATATCAGGTGTTTGAAATCTCTTTTTGCAGGATTCTTCAGAGAGAACAATTTAAGTGAGGGGTCTACTTAAAGATGGCACATTTGCACAAAATTTGTACATTTAATGTACAATACTGTACAATTGCTCGCTGATAAATTAATTAATTTTATAAATATGCCTGATCCTTTCCATATTATGGTGGCAAAATTGAAATTTTGGTTTTTTCTTTGGGTAGAGAGTGGTGGAATTTCATGCAACGTGTGTAGTTTGCAAAACTCTCTACATTTTACCTACTACAATTCTGTCCTATTGTGCCCACACACGCTAGTTGACATCGCAAATTTGTGTCAACTGAATGTCAACTAAATAACACAAAACAATATTTTGAAAGCAACACTTGACAGAATCAATGAAAATCAAGTATCATGATGTAAAATTAACTATGTTCTATCAGATAGGAAGGTTGAAATCACATAATTCACTAAAATTTAGTTGGCACCAATTCAGTTGACATCGAGCGTGTGTGACGCCATTTTAGAACGTGCGCAAGTGGTGGACTCACAGGTACAGCTCACATTAGGGCAGTTGTAAACTAAGCTAGATTTACTTGGATAATTGCCAAGTTGTGAAATCAGAAAAGATAACCAGGATCGCCGACATTATGTGAAATTGGCATTTTTCCAAAAAAGTTTTATTTTGTATTTGGATAGGATTAAATATTATACGAAGGAGAGTAAAAGACACAAGATTACCGTCCGAGTCGCTGATAATGTCGGCGGAATGTGATAAAGCCACCGGATATAGTCGCTAATGGCCGCCGACACACTACCATGCAGCGCCGCTTCCCCATCGTCAACGGCGGTATACAAACAGGATATCCATGCGGGCTTTTGGACCGGTGCCAAGTTTTACTTTATGTCGGTATTTTGGGATCGGGCTATTTATGATAAGTTGGCTCACGTCCAAGTTATCGGTTACGTATTGTAGAAGTGAAAGTGAAAGCGCTCAAAATGCTCAAAATCGCTAAAATTAGCCACATTTTGCCCACTCTCACCTTCATAATCGCTATTTTCGTCTATATACATGGTTATATACCTATTTTTAGCTATTTTACGTATAGCGATTGCGAAATAATTTTTGGCAGGGTATTTATGGCACGTTACCAACTTGTCATACGTGGTATTTCCCGGATTTTGCATACGACAACGAATTTTTTTTGCATATTTGGTCTCGGACTACCCGTTCGTTGCACATTGCTTGGT
>OZ038452.1:1141526-1202352 GCA_964036195.1 Sphaerolaimus hirsutus | reverse complement strand
CTCCAGTACATTGACAAAACATATGCAGCCATGACAAAGTCATAACACATGATGTGGATGACATATTCATCAGCCAAGGCATTTTCAGCAACTGAAAAGCAATGGAAATGGCTAAAATAGCTATTTTTATCATCTGCTGCCATGTTCCAGAAAATAGAAGGAAAACAATCATCAAAATGCATTTCAAACTGGGCCTTGACACTCAGAGCTGGCTAAGTGTTATACTTCTTCAAATCTGCCATTTGTTGCAGAATGCAGCCTTGAAAATCAGGATTTAAGACCAAAAAACACTAGGGTGCCAACCATGGTGATCAGCTTTAAAAGAATAGAAGAATTTATCTGGCCCATGAAATGCCCTAGAGAAGAGATAATCAGTTGTGCCCTATATGCACTTGTAGGGCTTGAATTGCCCTACAAGGGGATACCCCACTTGGCCAAATACAATTCTGTATAGCAAAGTTTTGAATTGTTTTCTGAAAATATCTCAATGGTGCCAACCATGGTGAACGGGGGTGTACTACACTAACATATCACGGCTTATTATGACACAATAGTGTGAACAAATGAAAGCTTTTACACTAAAAATGCCTCAAAACCAATGAAAACAACCGCAAGTATGTGAAATTGCGCGCTTGTGCGCAAAAAAATTGCAAAATACCTAGTGCTTAGTACAAAAAATTTTGGCTGCTGTTTAAAAAAAACGGTTTCGATGCCTGTTTTTTAAATAAAAAAACGTTTTTTTATTTAAAAAAAAAGGTTAAAAAACACGTGCCATCCCTAATGCCCAGTCATTTTTTTCCTTCATTTTTTTGTCGCTTTACATGACATTTGACTAATTTGTAAGACATTTTACCGGGTGCGGGACTGGTACCGGAGTCAATATTTGTTATTATTTCGCATTGGATATCGGTGCGGTGAATTATGACGCGGTTTTGAATGAATATTCATATTGGATATCCATTGAGAAAACATTGCTTCGATATCTAAAATCAAATCTTTCCAACCGTGCCGGTGTTTGGGAAATTTCTTTGAGCTTTCATTGTATTTTTGTATTTTTCGTCTGACTTGAGGATATGATCCGCGGTTATGAAACATTAAAACAATTCAATCGATACATAAAAAATGTAACAGCTTGAAAATCAGGGTTTTTTAACTTCAACACTGACTATTTTTTCATATTTTTCATTGTGATCTTGATAATTTTGTAAATGAGAGTTGCTGAAGCCAGTGATTTTTTCCCCAGTTTATTTATTTCATTGGTGAATATAATTCTATGCAGGTACTGCGGAACAATCTACCTTTTTGCCTTCGTTTATGACAATTTGGTTTTCACGTGGGAACCGGTTTTCACACTTGTGGATGTTCTTTTCTCTACGGCAATTAGGGTGTCAAAAAAAATTTTTTTGGGAATGGAAACGGAAAAAAATTTATTGGCGGAAAACGGAAAAAAATTTGCACTTGGCGGAAAATGGAAACGGAAAAAATTTCAGTGACCGGAAAACGGAAAAGGGGGCCGGATAAACGAAATTTGCATGGAAATGGAAAAAAATTGCTGAAATTTTGCCAGAAAACGGTTAATTTTGCTGGAAGTGGTGAAAAATTTCAGAAATTTTGCTGGAAACATATTTTTTTACATAATTGACAATCTGCATGATGTTTACCACTTTGGTTGGAATAGAAAACAGAAAGTTGAGTCAGAAAAAGGTAAAATGATGTGGAAAAACAGAAAATTGAGGCGGAAAACGGAAAAAAGGTAGAAAAACTGGAAATGAGCCGGAAAAACAGAAACGGAAAAAAGTGGCCGGAAAATGGAAAAAAATTGCCTGCGGAAAACGGAAACGGAAATTTGACACCGTAAGGCAATTCATAACATTTTACGCACTGTAGAGCTTTTGAGATAGTCTTCACTTGCGGTTGTGCATTCCAGATATCGATGTCGAATTATCTCGAAAAAATAAAACTCATCAATTCATAAAATAAAATTCAAATGAATAAAATAAAAATAAAGTGTTGCAAATTCGCCAAACTGTTAAGCAAAATATACAATACCATGCAATTGATGGCCCTACAAACAGTAGTTGACAACCGAAACTTACAAAATTGATAAATATTTATATTCTAAACATTTGAGTATACGAAAATGAGGTGTCCGTCAACTACTGTTGAAGGAGATAAAAGCTTATTCATTCTGGTAAACTAAAATGTGTTCAAAACAATATGATCACTTGAACAAATTGTCAACAATTTACTCGTCAACTAGTGACACAAATAAATAGTACAAACCCTCCAATCACTACCCGTCAACTAGTGACACAAATAAATAGTACAAACCTTCCAACAGGGGTCTCCTAGGAGGGAGGGGGCTGAGGGGGGTCTGCCCCCCATATCCGCCAGCTATCTATCTACCCCGGAGGCCGCTCAGTTTATCTATCTAGGTATCCCGAGAAAAATTTTTGTCTACTAACCCCTGAGCCCCCCCCCCAAATCGCTCAGCTACCTACCCATCTGGACCGGTTTTTGATAAATTTTGCCCAAATTTGGCTCAAAATCGTTAATTTTCATACACTTTTATAGTTTTTCACCTTCAAATTCGCGGCTTTCGCCTATACACATGTTTATATGCCCATTTTTGGCCATTTTTAGCTTCTTTTAACCCGTTCATAGCGATTTTTTCCCGTTCTGCCTTCTATGCACTGAAAAAGCCTATATATTTTGTCCCGCGAACCCCCCCCCAAGCCCCCCTATCTATCCTCCGGAGGAGCGACATGCAATGTATCCAGCGCCCGCGAGGGCCAAAAGTTTGGAAACCCCTGCCTTCCTCACTACCCACGAAAAACAACCCACCAAAAATCACCCAAAATCGGTGCTATGAGATTGCGAGGGGGCCATGGCCTGCAAGGAAATCGCTTGTAAGTGGGGCCGCACCGGTCTGCCCGTCACGCGTAGGTGGCATAGACTGGCGTTTTGACCACACGCTGCCAGACTGGGGAATGGGGAACTAGTTGACGGGATTGATTTTTTGGAACTGGTTACCGTATTTCCTCGAAATACCCCCCGGGGGGTGACTGTTTCATAGTGCTCCCGAGAGGGGGGGGGGTATTTCGAGGGGGGGTTATTATTTCACAAGACCTTTTTTGAAATCCTAGTACAAAATCGTTGTTTGTGATGTGCGCTGGGGTAGAAAAATGCATCAATAACTGACATATAAAGACTAATGTAGACTAATATTAGTACGTAGATAGATGGTATAAACACTGTTCTAACGTGATTCCGACATTGTTTTAACGTGTGTTCTGCACAAACACAACTGCAGTATTTGTCATTTTACGTTCTCTTTACACTCCATTTTGGGGGGGTATTTCGAAGGGGGGGTGATTGTTTCATAGTGGTCTCGAGAGGGGGGGGTCAAACGAGGGGGGGGGGTGATTGTTTCATAGTGGTCTCGAGAGGGGGGGGTATTTCGAGGAAATACGGTAGTTGACACACATTAGTTGACAGTGACAGTGACGGATGAGACCCGCCCCTGGTGTAGCTTAGGGTCTAAAACGGGTTGTTTACTCTATTTTTTTTGCTATAAAAAAAAATATATACATTGTGAGTCGACTAAGTCGGCTGGTTTATTATCAGATTTTAGTTGATGGGGTTTTTATATGTCGAAATGCGTACATTACCAATATTAATTCCTTTTGAAGTTGCCGCATGTGCATTTTGAAATTGTTTTGCGACCCGTCATCTAAAATATGAATTGACATGAACATCAGTTGACACCCAGTGTGTGTGTGTCGTCATTGTGCGCTTTTTACTGCGTCCGAGTACCATCGATCCTCGAAAAAGACCCCAGGGGCCAGATTTAATACTCCCTACAAATCTGTAGGGAGTATTAAATCTGGCCCCAGGGGAGTTATTTTGTCCTCACCTCGCAAACAGGGGGAGTTATTCGAGGGGGTCTTATCGAGGCTTTGCCT
The DNA here is from genome assembly GCA_964036195.1 of Sphaerolaimus hirsutus. Classification (NCBI taxonomy): domain Eukaryota; kingdom Metazoa; phylum Nematoda; class Chromadorea; order Monhysterida; family Sphaerolaimidae; genus Sphaerolaimus; species Sphaerolaimus hirsutus. The sequence continues at coordinate 1,198,387 of OZ038452.1, read as the reverse complement.
CATCTATTTATCTAGTAAAAGTAAGTACCTAGGTACTTTTTCAAAACTGGGCATTTACTTGTAAAAGCCGTAACTTTACCAGGTGCTATTCCCAAGCCATGTAAAATCAAAGTGTCAAATGTTATACAAATTGTCAATTCTCATGCAAAGTTCACTAACAAAATCTTTCCTTTTTGTTTTGATAGACATTTTACATGACATTTGAAACTTGACTTAACGCTTTAAGTACAGTGCTCGGGGCTGCCCCCAGGGCATTAAACAACTTGGAGAAATGCCAAACTCAAACTAACTCTCCATCATTAAAGCTGACCAAGGCGTTGAGCTGGCCGGCGCTGGGCGGCACGTGCTCAGTCCACAAACATGAGCCGTCCTCCGAATTCCACAGCCTGGCCGTCCTGTCCGCCGACACGCTTACAATCATTTTCTTCCAGGGGCCACTACCAAACCCTGTGAAATGTCTAATTTCATGCAAAGTGTCACAGGCCGTGTAAAATGTGTAAATAAGAACCAGTAAAAATGAAAAAATTGACATTTTACCTGACTTTTCACATTTTGCATGACTTTTGACCCTACGACATTTGACAATTCACATGGCATTTTGACAGTATGTAACTTTTGACTTTGGCGCCATTGGCGCTTGGCGCGGGGCTTTGGAAAAGCGCCATGACGCTTGGCGCTATAATGCCCTGGCGCCATTGGCGCTTGGCTCTAGTGTATTTTAAAGCGCCAAAAAAGCGCCAGACGGTTGAAAATTTACAGCAGTAATTATGCAAAAATGATGTACCTATAAAATGTAAATATGCATTCCATAGATTCCATTCCATTCTGTAAGAATATCTAAAATCATCTCATATTGACTGTCGAAATATCATCTTATAGGAACGTTTCATTGTGTTACCCAATAATTACAGCTTCCATTGACACAAGAAGCAACAATTTTGCTGATGGGTGCTAGTGGAATTATTGAAGTAATCCAGCGGTATCCTGGATTTTGATCCTCTGACGGGATGGATAGAAATCACTCCTTAAGAGGGATAGAGAGTAACGAAAACCTTTTTTAGGAGGGGCTCGTGAGGATCCACCATCAGTACAGGCTTTTCAGAGTGTAGAAGGACGAAAATAGGGAAAATTTCTCAAATGGGAGAAACAAAACTAAAAATAGGTAAACAAACACATAGCCAAAAACTGGTGAAAATGGGCAAATAGGTAAAAATTAGCGATTTTGAGCAAACATTTTATCAAAATTTTCTCAAAAATCTAGAGAGCTTGACATCTGGGCAATTCTGGGGGTAGGGGGGTGGGTCGGGATAGTAGCCAAAAATGTTACCTCCATGATAGATAGATAGCTGAGTGGCCTCTGGGATAGATAGGAACGTGGATGATTTAGGGGCACCCCTCCCCCCATTGGAGACCCCTAGGGCCAGATTTAATACTCCCTACAGATTTGTAGGGTAGGGCGTACGCCCGACAGATTTTTTAAAGTTGAGCCGCATCAACGCACATGCACCGAGAGCAAGGCGGTTCGTAAAATATACGAAACCATCCCTTAAGGTTGCCGATATTGCAATATTACGTATATCACTTCGATTTTGGAGCGGGGACCACGATTTCGTCATTTCTTGGCCGTCTGCCAATTCGTTTTTTATTTTATTTTGTTGGGCGGGTTACTCGCATAAGTCGCGCTTTTGTACGCTCGTGCATGCATTTCTTTCTTGTTGCTGCCCTCATGGTTTCGGTTGCAGACAGTGTACACTAAAAAAGTGACCATCTGACTATACAAAAGCGCGACTTATGCGAGTAACCCGCCAGACAAAATAAAATAAAAAACGAATTGGCAGACGGCCAAGAAATGACGAAATCGTGATTTCCGGGCCAAAATCGAAGTGATATACGTCATATTGCAATATCGGCGACCTTAAGGGATAGTTTCGTGTATTTTACAAACCGCCTTGCTCTCGGTGCATGTGCGTCGATGCGGCTGAACTTTAAAAAATCTATCGGGCGTACGCCCTACCCTACAAATCTGTAGGGAGTATTAAATCTGGCCCCTGAAGTAATCAGATTTTATCAGGACCAACATATCTTAGTGCTCCAAAAAGCTTTACCTCACTGGGAAAATAAGAACTGAATGAAAAATGTTTCTTGAGCATGGTACATATACCTAAATACAAACCGTAGATTTTTGGCGCTTGGCACCATTGTTCTCTGGCGCCATTGGCGCTTGGCGTGTGGTCTGGAAAAGCGCCATGGCGCTTTTGGCGCTTGGGGCCATTTTGCTCTGGCGCCATTGGCGCTTGGCGCCGGGGTTTGAAAAGCGGCATGGCGCTTTTTACATCACTACTTGACACTGCATGACATTTGACCTTTCGCATGACAGTTTACACGACCTTTGACACTGCATGACATTTGACAGGACATTTTACAGGGTGTGGGACTGGCACCAGGTGAGCTGCTGCGGCGCAAAAACTGCCGCGGTGCAGGTTTGCTCGTGGCCGCGCAGCTCGAAAAGTTGCCGCCGCTGCCGCACATCCCATATCTGAGTGGGTGGCGGTATTCGGTGGGAATGTGATAGACTAGCAGGATTCTCTCCAGACCTTCGGTCTGGTTTCGCAGTACTCTATACTTTCACGCATACATTCAGGGAATCAATTGCAATTAAGCAGTTTTCATCAATTATGGGCTCATTACAGTTTTAAAGGGGGAGTTTCACGAGAAGAGTTTAATTTTTCCCCACCTGTTCTTGGAGGATTTCGAGGGGCCTTATTTGGGCGATATATTTACGTTATTTTTGTTTGTTTCCCAGCATAATCCGAAAACTATTGATACATTCCCGCAACTAATGCCATATGGTGCTATCGCCCAGACCCTGTAAAGTGTAAAATACCCTCCAAAATGTCATGTGTCATGTAAAAGACCCTGTAAAGTGTCAAATGTCATGTAAAAAAACCCCTGTGAAGTGCCATTTGTATCCAAATCTTATGTTTTGTATCCAAATCTTATGTTTTGTATCCAAATCTTATGTCGAAAAGTAAGATTTGGATACAAAAAAATAAGATTTGGAAATGATAAAATAAGATTTGGATACACATGGCACTTTACAGGATCTTTTACATGACACATGACACTTTACGGGGTCTTTTACATGACACATGACACTTTACAGGGTCTGGGGTGCTGCCCGGTCTACCTAGAGTGAAGTGACAGAAAAAAAAATTTCCACCCTTAAAAACCTATTTTTTTAACTTACTGTCAGTTCACAGCCAGTTCCATTGAATCCATTGCTCGTTGAAAGTACATAGAGGCCGTCCGGTGAAACATCGCAATGCGCTTGAATTTGATTTTTCTTCGGAAAAGCGTGAATTAAACTGAGATCGGCCGTGTTCCATAGTCTGCATCAGATGAGGTATAATTTTTAAATTAGATTTGTTTTTGAAAATATAGAAATAAATTATAAATTTTTGGGTATTTTACCTGACTTCCTTGTCTTCACTGGTTTGTGCAATAAACGACCCATCTTTTGACCTTCTAAGGAAGGTCACCTGAAAATGCAAAACCCATTTGAGTATTTGACTATAACTCGAGTAATTCCACTGGGGTATTTTTCCTCCGGCTTTTTTTTGGGGGGGGGGTATTCAAAGAGGAACTATTACTTTTTCGTTTAAATTTTCAATCATGTTTCTATCAACTCACTTCACGAAATATACTTTATTAACAAAATGACATGCCATTTGTGTTCAAATTGAACACGGTTCAAAAATTCAAGAATTCAAATTCAAAAACATTATCATACGCCTAAACGGGAAATTTTCCGAGTGGGAACAATTTTTCCTCCATCATCTAACAGTTGGGGGGGGGGGTATTTAAGGCGGGGGCCATTCCAGCAAATGCGGTACGTGAATTTCGAACCGACCATATTCCTCGGCACGGTTTTATTGGCGACGGCGCGGCCGGTCTCGATGTCCCACTGGGGGCACTCCCAGACCCTGAAAAAAGCCCTGTAAACTGTCAAATTTCATGCAAAGTGTCAAAAGTCATGGAAAATGCCCTGCAAAATGGCAACCGAGTTGCCATTTTGCAGGGCATTTTCCATGACTTTTGACACTTTGCATGACATTTGACATTTTACAGGGCTTTTTACAGGGTCTGGGATTGGAACCAGGCGGATCGTGTTGTCGCGCGACCCGCTGATCAGTCGATCTGAGCGATTGGAGGGTTTTTTGATGGAACTTTTTTTGTCGTGGGGATTTTTTTGTGTGTATTTAAGAGAAAAAATAGCGTCAAGCGCCAGTGCCAGGTGCTTTTGTACTAGACACCATAGAAAATGGCGCAAAAAAGCCATGGCGCCAATCACATAGCGCCACGGCGAAACAGCCCAAAGCACAATCATGGCGCCTTTTTGCTCTGGCGCCTCACATTGTGCCCATTTGTTGCGTTTCACTTTGGCGCCAGCGCCACTTTTCCGCTCAGTTTTCATCCCTCAGCAACATACCGTATTACCTCGAAATACCCCCAGGGGGTTTATTATTTCGCCAGCAAAATTTGAGGGGGGGGGGATAATTCGAGGGGGGGTTTATTCGAGGGGGGGTCTAGTATTTCGCCAGAAATTTTCGGAAATTCCCCATACGCAGACATAGAAAAATCGAACAATCACATAGAATTATACCTATGTGTTTTTAGGCATATATTACTGTATATACACAAAAATCCTTCCCTAACGTCACTTAATCATCAGTTTTAACGTTTGTTCTGCATAGTATAGATCACAAACTGCGGTATTGTCATGTACGTTCACGTTACACTCAATTTTAGGGGGGGTATTTCGAGGGGGGGTTTATTATTTCCTCAGCCGAAATTTAGAGGGGGTATTTCGAGGGGGGGGGGGGTTAATTCAAGGGGGGGGGGGATAATTCGAGGTAATACGGTAACTTGCCTAGCAGCACCCAAAAAATCGACCAACGTTGCAGCACGTCGAGCCCGGTGACCGTGAACTGGTGTCCGTCGAGTTTGCGAACGTGATTGTCAGAAGTGAAGTTCCACAGTCTGACTGAGGCGTCGCGCCCGCCCGAACAGAGCACGTTTTTACCCGGTGGCAGTCCCGCGCCCTGTCAAGTCTAAGCTAAGTTTCACATGTCATGGAAGCAGCATATAAGAGCCTTTTTACCTATGGGGAGGGGGGGTGTGCGGTACACTCATTCCCAGTAAAGGAAAAAGTGGGTTACGGTAGAATTTTTTCTGGAAATTTTCCGTTTTGGGGACTGATGTCCCATTTTTTTACTTGGAACGAGTGTACCGCACACACCCCTCCCCATAGGTTCAAAGTAGGGTGTCAAATTTCCGTTTCTGTTTTCCGCAGGCAAATTTTCCCGTTTTCCATTCCGTTTTCCAGCTGCTGAAATTTTTTTCGGTTTTCCGTTCCGTTTTCCGGCCACTTTTTTCCGTTTCCGTTGCCGTTTCCGTTTTCCGCCAAGTGCAAATTTTTTTCCGTTTTCCGTTCCGTTTTCCGGCCGTTTAAATTTTTGTTCCATTTCCGTTTTCCGTAAAAAAATTTTTTTGACACCCTAGTTAAAAGGCTCTTATTTATATACTGCTCATGGACAATGTCCATCAAACATGATTTCATTACTTAACTTTTGAAATTCTGCATGACAATTGAACAATTTGTATTCGTTTTGCATGACATTTGACACTTTACTCAACACTTTACAGGGTGCGTGACTGCCACCAGCCATGGCTCTGTATGCGACTGCGGTGACGTCACTATCGTGGCCGGACCAGCGGCGGAAAACTTCGCCCGTGTCCACGTTCGACATTATTAGTTTCTGGGGATTGGTGGAAAATTGTGAGAAAATTTTTGTTGATTTAAGATTATGAGTCGGTGTTTTTCATTTTTGGTCGGTTATTGGCTTGCAATTACGCAGATACCGTATTACCTCCAATATAAGGTATACCTCTAATATAAGGTACCCTCTAATATAAGGTATTTCAAAACACCGAAAAATCAATATAAGGTATACCTTATATTGGAGGTAATACGGTACTTAGGTACTCAGACTCAGGTAGTCATGTAAAAGCGCCATGGCTAACCAGTATGGCTACGACTATGGTCAGTAAAATATGAAAAACATGGCACAGGCATTTACATCCGAAACACCAACTGCAACTAACACTATCTCTGCTTCCAGTGATAACCACTCCGGGGCGCACGGCGGCCACGCAGGTGATCGCGTCGGCGTGGCACGCGTGCCGCATCGCGCAACTGGGCCAATTCCACCAGTGGACAAGTCACGAGCAAAGTGACAAGTGGTGTGTCAAGTGACAAGTGGTCGGTCAAGTGTAACGATGGCATAAAAAGATTCGCAAATTCGAAAACGTTTCTTTGGACTTTTAGATTTTTTGAGCGCGTGTTGGAAAAATACATAAAATACAAAGATTTCTGAAGAAAAAAAAAATCGAAAATTCGAAAAATCAAAAACGTATTCAAATTTTCGAATTTTTCCACTATTTACTTGTCACTTAACATACCACTGGACTTGTCACTTGTCCTCTTGTGGAGTTGGAACCTGCTAGAATCCACGCCGGAGTCATTTGCCGCAGCGGACCTGTTGTGTAAAGCTTGTCTTAAACATCGGTTAGCATTGAAAAAAGCTTGGGATGTTTATACCGTATTAATACGATGTTTATACCGGGCACGAATAACCCCCCCCCCTTGAATTAAACCCCCCTCGAAATACCCCCTAAATTTCGGCTGGGGAAATAATAACCCCCCCTCGAAATACCCCCCTAAAATTGAGTGTAACGTGATACCCCCCCTAAAATTGAGTGTAACGCAGTTTGTGATCTGTACAATACAGAACACACGTTAAAACTGATGATTAAGTGACGTTAGGGAAAGGTTTTTGTGTATATACAGTTATATATGCCTATAAACACATATACATCTATGTAATTGTTCGATTTTTCTACGTCTGCGTATGGAGAATTTCCGAAAATTTCTGGCGAAATAAAAGACCCCCCCCCTCCTCGAATAACCCCCCCCCTCGAATTATCCCCCCTCAAATTTTGCTGGCGAGATAATAAACCCCCTGGGGGTATTTCGAGGAAATACGGTAGTTTCAAAACTCAGAAAATAAAAAATAAAATATTTTCTATATATTTTGCCAGGTTTTAATTATATTTTCTTTTTGAGAGATTTTCTGAGGTTTTCAAAAATATCGGAGGAAAAAAATTCGCATTTTTATTTACCTTTACATTGAAAAACAATTTTTACATAAAAATATCAGATAAAATCAATATCATCATAAAAAAATCAAGAAAAACGTTATCGAAATTACGCCACCCGTACCTGCGTCTCGCGACAGCATCCATTTGGCTGGCGGTCCAGAAGACACTCCCAGACACTTCAAAACGTCATGCAAAATGCCAAATTTCATCTAGAACGTAAAAAATTTTCTCCGTCTTTTTACTCAACATCAAAATTTTACATGACTTTAGGCACTTTGCATGACAATTGACATTTTACATGACATTTTACAGGGTCTGGGAGTGGCACCAGGCGGTCCCAGTCCAAGCAGTGACGCTTTCTGCGGCAGTTCTGTACCAGGCGCTCAACGCAGTTGACGCAGTGCCGCTGTTGTCGCCTGCCGTTTCATCTGGGGCCAATTTCAACTGTGGACAAGTGAAGAGGTACTGACAGGTAGTGATGTAAAAGCGCTATGGCGCTGGTGTCTGGCGATAGCGCCAAAGCGAAAGGCGCCATGGCGCTTTTGGCGCTTGGCGCCATAGTGTTGGCGCTTTTTACATCACTAATGACAGATTAGGTATACTCCGGTTACTTTACACCTTGCACGCGTGGTTCCCGCTGGAAGTGTGCCAACAATGGGTTATGCGTGCGAGTTTCATAAAAAGATGACAAAATTGATTGTTGTTATAATGTTGTTCATTAACATATTCACATCGATGACTTTTTTCACCTTTTTATGGAAATCGCATGATTTAAAATTTATTGGCACGCTGCCAACACGAGACATAAATCAGTGCGAGGGCAGAGTATCATGTCCGCCGAGTATATGCGTGTTTTTGCTGACAAGTGCGTAGGTAAGCTGAACACAACCGGCAGTTTACAGACCTACTGATTTTCATTTAGAAATTTAATTACAACTTATAATAAGGGCATTTTATCACTTGACTTGTAAAATATTACTTGTTACCACTGCTTTTTCACTTGTCAACATTTGTAATTGGCACCTGACGCCTCGCTCAGAGAATCTATACACCGACTCCTGTAGTAATATTGGAGGAAACAATTCTAGGTCAGGGCTTGGATTTACACTGGACCGTGGATGTTGCGTAAATTAAAAGAGAAAAACAAGCTACCATATTTATTACTTTGAAAACTTTTTTTCGGACTAAATACTTTATTTTCGGACTAAATGCTCAAACTTAAGGCATTCTTCCATAGATATTGTGGTTTCGCTCACTGGAATTTTAGCTTCTTCAGTCAGTTAGAATCCTAGACTTAAATGTGGCACGATGCCAAAAATTTTTTTTAACTTGCACAACCATAAAAGCGATCTCTACGTGTGCAGTGCACTACTTTCCATAAACATACACTAACGATTTATCACGTACTGCCCCGCAGTCATTTTGTTCGGGCCATTCGTTCGTATTCAAAGAGTGATATTGTCCCATGTAAATGTCCTGGAGCCAATTCCAAATGTTGTCAAGTGATAGGAGGTGTTATGGAACAGTTGCCGTTCCCAGACCCTGTAAAATGCCGTGTGAAATGTCAAGTGCCATGCAAAGTGTCAAAAGTCATGTAAAAGTGCCCTGTAAAATGTCATATGACCAGTAATTTTTTGGACATTTTACAGGGAATTTTGGTACTATTTATGTGACTTTTTGTATTGAACTTTGCATTACACTTTACAGGGTGTGGAACTGGCACTAGAAATAACTATTCAAGATTGAATTTTAAGTGTCATCTAAAACTTGTGTAACATTTTGTGAATTATCTGTTGACACTTAACTTGACTAGCACGTGTAACTTTTCTCCATTCTTGTAAACTTTCTCGTCACTTAAGGCCCATGCACGCTAGTTGACATCGCAAATTTGTGTCAACTCAATGTCAACTAAATAACACAAAACAATTTTTAAAAGCAACACACTTAACAGAATCAATGAAAATTTAGTGTCATAATGTAAATTTAACCATGCTCTATCAGATAGGAAAGTTGAAATCACATAAATCACTAAAATTTAGTTGACAGAAATGCAGTTGACATCCAGCGTGTGTGGCGCCTTAGACGAACATAGGAAATGAGCCCCGCTCGCAGGTGAATCCAGTCACAAACAGTTTTTATTCGTTTTGAATGCGTTAACTAGCCTTTCATGGCTAACTAACTATGCTCTTGATTAGTTTATTCAGGGGGCAGTTCCAGACCCTGTAAAATGTCAAATGTCATGCATGGGGGCAAAGATCAATTAAAACGCCCTGGAAAATGTCAAACGTCATGCAAAGTTTCAAAAGTCGCGTAAAATGTAAAATGTCATGCAAAGTGTCAAAAATGAACATTTGACATTTTACAGGGCATTTTACAAGGTCTGGGATTGGCACCAGGAAGCTCAATATAAACTAAAGAAGTTGGTGTTGTGGGAATTGAGCAGAAATACCGAAGTTGTTCAATGTTGAATTTTTTTGCACCTGGGTCAGTCTGTTGCCATGGAGATGGTTGGATAAAATATGTATTTGGTCCGTATCTTTTCTACACAATGCTACCATGTTCCAATGAATATTTGTCAAGTGTCAGGTGTTAAATTTATGGTCGGCATTTCAAAAATCTCATCTGATTTGTATTTTGAAAAAATAAGAAACAGAGAAAAACTACAATATCAGGTGTTTGAAATATCTTTCTGCAGGATTCTTCAGAGAGAACAGTTTAAGTGAGGGGTCTACTTAAAGATGGCACATTTGCACAAAATTTGTACATTTAATGTACAATACTGTACAATTGTTAAATTAATAAATTTTATTAATCTGCCTGATCCTTTCCATTTTATGGTGGCAAAATTGAAATTTTGGTTTATTCTTTGGGTAGAGAGTGGTGGAATTTCATGCAACGTGTGTAGTTTGCATTCTCTCTACATTTTACCTACTACAATTCTGTCCTATTGTGCCCACACACGCTAGTTGACATCGCGAATTTGTGTCAACTGAATGTCAACTAAATAACACAAAACAATACTTTGAAAGCAACACTTGACAGAATCAATGAAAATCAAGTATCATGATGTAAAATTAAATATGTTCTATCAGATAGGAAAGTTGAAATCACATAATTCACTAAAATTTAGTTGGCACCAATTCAGTTGACATCGAGCGTGTGTGACGCCATTTTAGAACGTGCACAAGTGGTGGACTCACAGGTACAGCTCACATTAGGGCAGTTGTAAACTAAGCTAGATTTACTTGGATAATTGCCAAGTTGTGAAATCAGAAAAGATAACCAGGATCGCCGACATTATGTGAACTTGGCATTTTTCCAATAAAGTCTAATTTTGTATTTGGATAGGATTAAATATTATACGAACGAGAGTAAAAGACACAAGATTACCGTCCGAGTCGCTGATAATGTCGGCGGAATGTGATAAAGCCTCCGGATATAGTCGCTAATGGCCGCCGACACACTGCCATGCAGCGCCGCTTCCCCATCGTCAACGGCGGTATACAAACAGGATATCCATGCGGGCTTTTGGACCGGTGCCAAGTTTTACTTAATGTCGGGATTTTGGGATTGGGCTATTTATGACAAGTTGGCTCACGTCCAAGTTATCGGTTACGTATTGTAGAAGTGAAAGTGAAAGCGCTCAAAGTGCTCAAAATCGCTAAAATTAGCCACATTTTGCCCACTCGCACCTTCATAATCGCTATTTTCGTCTATATACATGGTTATATACCTATTTTTAGCTATTTTACGTATAGCGATTGCGGAATAATTTTTGGCACGTTACCAACTTGTCATACGTGGTATTTCCCGGATTTTGCATACGACAACGAATTTTTTTTTGCATATTCGGTCTCGGACTACCCGTTCGTTGCACATTGCTTGGTTTTGAATCTTTTCCGCGACTATTTCATTCAGAGATTATCACTTGGTATTTATCTGGCGGGATTGTCCCCGGAAGCATAGCTCCTTTTAAACATTTCTCCTGTTCTGTATATCTTCCTTGATATGTCAAACTTGTCTTTTAATCCGCTCAGGCAAATCGACTGCGTAAATTCAAATTTGCAAAATCGTTTCAACATGTCGAATATGGCTCCGTTTGATCCCCGGTCGTTGAATTTACCCGCGAATTTTGATCTTCTCTCTTTTGGAAAGCTGAAGGGATGAGGGTGTAAGATACCCCGGGAAGTGAGTATATTTTAATCATGTTGGCCAAGTGCCAAATCGGCTTTTTTATTTTGTTTTCCAAAAATTTTATTTATAGTTTGACATTTTCGTCAAGCACAGTTTTTTGTGTAATCAGTAATTCAGTATACCTACCGTATTTCCTCGAAAACCACCCTTGAATTAACCCCCTCGAAATACACCCAGGTGTTTTCGAGCTGGGGAAAAAATAACCCCTCCTCGAAATACCCCCCTCTGGAGTGGTGTACATCATGTATGCAATGTACGTGATTTATATGTTGGTTGCAGTTTGCATCGCAGCTACACATATACTAGTTTGTGTAGCGATGGACGTGGATATGTCCAAATATACCCTACTTGGACACGTTGATTACCGTTTTTGGGTATACAAAAGCGTACTTTTTACTATGAATTTCGTGAAAATTTCTAACGAAATGATAGACCCTCCCTCGAAATACCCCCCTCAAAATTTCCACTCCGAAAAAATAAACCCCTTGGAAAAAGTATTTCGAGGAAATACGGTATTCAGCTTCATTAGTAATTTTTACGCAATTTTTTAATGATTTTTACGCGTAATTTTGGCTGACTGGAAACCTTACACGTCTGACAAAATTCGATGAGTTTTTCGAAAAGTTGAATATCGACACCGAATCATTCCGATACATTCGATCGGACAGCCCGGTAAATTTTCTGCCATTTTCAGGAACTATTAAAACTTCTCGAGGCTTTCTCAGCGCCACATAGTTCAAACGATGGAGACAATAGACAGGCCATCGGTGAGGTCAACTTAAAAAACCTATTTTTCAACTGAATTTGGTCAATTCTGGCGGGGGTGCACTGATACGCACACGTGCCCGTTACGCACATATGCCCGTTTTTTTCACTTGACACTTTTTTAGTGATTTTCAGTTATGAGTGAAGTGAAAAACGCTGCGCAATGACATTAGTGAACTTTTTTCACTTCACTCATATCTGAAAATCACGTGAAAAAGTGTCAAGTGAAAAAAACGGGCATATGTGCGTAACGGGCACATGTGCGTGCGTATCAGGCCTGCCCCAATTCTGGCTTCCTCGGTGAAAACAAATAGTTCGTATGCAGACATCGGCCTGGACTGCTGTGTGATCCCCCTGAAACGACACAAGGACCTGTTTCTAATTCAGACGACCGATTTTTTCTATCCTTTAGTAGACAACCCTTTTGATATGGTGTGTTATGTGATTTTTTCATCAATGCTGGAGCTTTTCCCACTCTTTGTATGATGTCATGTCCAGTGACGTATCCAGGATTTTTGAGCGGGGGGGGCTGCTTGTTTACGGAGGCCGGCGAGGGGGGGGGGGGGCTCAGCCCCCCCCCCTAAAATTTTATCTACATAGTGGCGGAATGGCGCCATGGCGCTGGCACCATTAGTAGGCGCCACACCATGGCGCCATTGGCGTTGGCGTCAGCGCCATGGAACGCTGTATATGTATGTAAATATACATACAAAACAGCAAAAAGTAGCACACTGAGTGTATTTATAATGATTTGCGGCCACATGGAGCAAATATGGTGATAATACCTTATGTCTGGTGATTTTTGCATGCCTGGTGATAACAAAATTTTTTACGCTGACGTCGCATTTTCCGGTCACTTTCTGGTTTCGCCTCAGGAGGGGGGGGGGGGGGTTGCAGCCCCCCCCCCCGCCCCCCCTGGATACGGCCCTGGTCATGTCAGATGTTAAACAATTGTCAGACAAGTCGAGTATCAGGTGAACGAAAATCAAGTGGTCAGATATTTCGTTTCAGTCGTTTCATTTCACCTGTCATTTGTTATTATCGAGTATCAACGTCAATAATTTTGAAAAAATGAAGCTGTGCACAGTACATAACAGCCGAAATTGCGGAAACTGTTAAATCTGCATTGAAGACATTTGAGTTTACCCGAAGGAACCATCGTCAACTGTAATTGTCGCACCCTCATTCCGGTAAACTCAAGTGATTTCTGGTTTCCAAGTTTCAGCCGTCAACTACTGTGCAGGGGTCTCGAATGGGGGGGGGGGTTTCAGCTATTTTAAGTACTATATGCTCTTGTATACCCATTTTGAGCTATTTTACACCTACTTTTAGCGATTTTTCTCCCTTTTCTTCCTTCTATACCCCGAAAAAGCCTATATATCAAACCACCACAACCCCCCCAGAAAAATTTTCAGCTATCTATCCCTCCGGAGGAGCGCTTTGCTATCTATCCTCCAACCACTCGGAGGGTCAAAATTCAAGATACCCCTGCTACTGTGTACAGCTTCAAGCGGGAACTCACGTGTCGGCCGCCTTACATTATAATTGAAACTGGCGCCTGCCACATGCATTGAAACACGACCAGGGACGTATCAAGGATTTTTGAGCGGGGAGACTGTTTGTTTACGGAGCCCCGCGAACGTAAAATTTTGCCTACAAAGGGAGGTATTGTGCCTACACACTAGTTTTCACCGTGACTTCGTGTGAAAACTGAAATTTTTTCAAATGCAAATTAATCAACACGGTTGAATTATTGTATTAATTTCAAATTTGAATGTAAATAAATGAAAGTCAAACTTTGAAAATTTGAAAACTAAAACACGTATAGCATACAATAAGAGTAGGCTGAATGTCGCCATGTCGCCATTTCAGATTTCACATCAGTCACGGTGAAAACTAGTGTGTGTAAGCCATGGCGCTAGCGCCAGGAAGCACTGTATATTTATGGAACGGGCACACGGTTGAGTGAAATTTCACGGATTTGAGTCTATGGGGCTGATCTGCTGATAATTCCGTGTGCGCGACGAATGCGCTCATGCGCTCAAAAAATTTTACGCGGCACCTTGAAATTTACCGAAAATTGCATTTTCCCAGTGTTTTTCTGGTCTCACCCCGGGAAGGGGGGGCTGCAGCCCCTTCGCGCCCCCCCCCCTGGATACGTTCTTGAACAGAACCAAAACACACAGCTCACTGCCGCAGGGCTGGATCGCGTGCGCGAACACGTTGAGCGACCTGTACGCCATGGGCGTGGACCACTGCGACAACATGCTCATGCTGTTGGCGTCGCCCGGCGACGACATCCTGCCGTCTGAGCAGCGAGAAATTGTGCTCAGTGAGATGATGAAAGGCTTCGCTGTGGGTCGATTAGATTGGGTTGTGGCTTTTTTTTGTTGGAATTGAGTTTGAATGGGATTGGGTTTGATCGAGGGTGGGTAGTTTTTATCTGTTGGGCCCACGTGCGGTGGAGTAATGGCAATTAAAAAGTCAAAAGGGAAGTAAAATGAGAAGCGGGAAATGAAACGAGAAGTAGAAAAGTTGTTTTTGGAGTTTTTACTCTCACCACTTCTTTTTTTTCTTAGCTTTCAATTTTCCACGTGCCATTTCATTTATCATTTTACTTTTCACTTATAAAATGGTTGTTTTACTTCTCCACTCGCGGAATTGGCACCAGTCCGCCGGCTCGCTTAAAACTCTGCATCCCAAAATATAAACTTGCCAAAAGTGTCAACTCAAACCAAAACTGCACCGCTTTGCAGGCATTGGCAAGCGATTTTTTTAAAGCGATTTTTTTTTTAAATTTCGATTAAAAAAAATCGCAACACCCGTACCGATTTAAAAAAACCGCTGGCTAAAAATTTTGGTACTCGAGCACTAATTTTGGTACTTTGGTAAAATGCAAAAAATTTGGTACTTTGGTAAAATGCAAAAATTTTGCGCGCAAGCGCGCACTTTCATGCAAACAATCCATCAGTTACTTTTTTCATTGCTTTTACAACCAATTTGGGGGTGTAGTACCCATTTATGTGTGCTTTTAAGCGTGTAAGGTAGGCTGTAAATCATTTTAGGAAGTATTGATAGTTATGCTTTGTGTTGTCACATCAAACATTGATGCAAATGCATCCATGTTCACTTCCAATATGATTTATAGTTTGTTCTGAGCAAGAACATGCTATTTCTGCAAACAAAATTGCAAATGGTGGATGAAATGTGATTCACGTCACAAATATAACAATTTAATTACTTTTACACTTAAAAATAACTAACTTTCAAGCTTTTCCAAAGCTCTACAGTACTTACATTAGCACAGAAAGCATAAGTGTGCACTCTTTATAAATTTATATGGCTTTTATTAACCCCAGAGGCGATTTTAGGCAGAAATGGGGCTAATTTATTTTATTTTTTATTTAAAAAAAATCGGGGTCGTTAAAAAAAATCAATTTTTTTCCAACCCTAGGCATGTGCCTCCTCAGCGGGCACGAGCGTGCGCGGCGGGCAAACAGTATTCAACCCCTGGTTGCTGGTGGGCGGAGTGGCCAGCGCGGTGTGCAGCCGCGACCAGTTCGTCATGCCCAACGACGCCAGGATCGGTCAGGTGTTGGTGCTCACCAAGCCCCTGGGCACGCAGGTGAACGGGGTGGACAGTTTGTTGCTCGGTGCACTAGGGTTCAAATGGAGTCGACTTTTCGGGTTCGGGATTAGAATTGGATTTGTGAATTTTCGAGATCGGGATGGCATTTCAAAAATTCGGGATCGGGATTTTGGACAATGTTTTATTTTCAGGGTTTTTTTATTCATTTTTTGTATGCCAGAGAAGTGGCAGAATGTGCACACCAAAGTTTTCCATTCACATTTCATTGAAAAGTAACTTCGCAATATTGGCAAGAATATTTGGGACCCCGTTTGAACCCGGCCGTGCACCGGAAATTTTGGTCCCGCAACGGTTTTGTGTTTTTTTATCGGGTAATAAAAAAAACGAAAGTTCTTTTAGACATTCCTAGGTAGACGCGTGGCTAAATTATCCCACAAAAGGCCTCTCTCAGTAGAATTATATGAAACGCATTTGAGTTTCCTGGAATGAGGCTCAGTCGGGCATGTGCCTCTGTGCATGTTTACCCGCTGTGCATGTCAGGAGTATTCAAGACTTTGACCCTCCAGGGGGTTGGATAGATGGCTAATCGCTCCTCTGAAGGGATAGATAGCTAGAAAAAATTTTTTGGGGGTTTGGGGGTTCGTGGGGGTTCATTGTATAAGCTTTTTCATAATGAGGAAAAAAGGTAGAAAAATCGCTAAAAGTAGGTGAAAAATTACTATGGGTATATAAGCACATATAAATACAACAAGAAATAGCTGAAAATGGACAATAAAACACATGAACTAGTGATTTTGAAGGTGAAAATGTATAAAATGGTATGAAAATGAGCGATTTTGTGTGAAAATTAGGGTCTACATGCACAGCGGGTAAACATGCACAGAGGGCCTCAGTCGCTCAGTCAATCAGGGTTCTTAGTAGTAGGGGGGTTACGCCCAAACACTAGTCAACAATTTTGGCCACCATCACCACCCCCCCTCCCTTGACGAGCGATTTACTATCTATCTGGACTCACGCAGGGGTCCAGATATACAAGACCCCTGGCTTATCGAGAGTTTGTTGTTTATTCGAGATATTTTTTAGATATAGTGATGAATGTATAATTTTAACCTGCATAACAATATTGCTTTTTTGTTGTGCTGTTTTATAAAAGTTTTTACAAAATTCTCAATGTCGATAAATATTACAAGTACCATGTGTCTACATCAAGGACGTATCCAGGGGGGGGGCGGGGGGGGGCTGCAGCCCCCCCCCCCCTTCCCGGGGTGAGACATGAAAACCCCCCGAAAATGCAACTTTTAGTACAAATTTTCGACAGTGTATGCAAAAATTTTGCGCGCAAGCGCGCATTTGCCCCCTAAACACACGGTATTTTTAGCATATCGGTTCCCGCGGACACATACCAGAAAATGCACCCAATAATGTACCTTTCGCTGTGAATGTACGTATATGTACATACATTTACAGCGCTTTCTGGCGCTGGCGCCATGGTGTGGCGCCTACGAATGGCGCCAGCGCCATGGCGCCATTCCGTCACTATACAGGCAAAATTTTAGGGGGGGGGGGCTGAGCCCCCCCCGTTCGCCGGGCTCCGTAAACAAGCAGCCCCCCCCCGCTCAAAAATCCTGGATACGTCCCTGGTCTACATTGAGAAAAATAAGTTCTGGTAGACTTAGATGTGTTTAAAACAGATTTATCAGTTTCCTAAATTTCCGGCGTCAACTCACAATTTTTGCTTAAATGCTCAATTCTTACCAGGTCGCGGTAAATGCATATCAAAACAGGAAAACTGCGCCATGGGCTTTGAAAATGAAAGAATCTGATCCAGCAGATGAGACAGTCGAAAAATTGTATTTTCGTGCTGTTGACTGCATGAAGCGACTGAACCGCAGGGGTTAGTTTTTACCTCATTTGTAGACTTTTAGACATTTCTAGAGACCTGTGTAACCATTTTGCTTTTCTGTGGCGGCATTTAAAAAAAAATGCCTTCAAAATTCTCAATGTCGATAATGATATTTAGTATTTACCATGTATTTGGTATTGTGAGAAAACTAAAAATAACTACAATAAATACAACTTTTTACAAAATATATCTGGTTACAGTAAATTTTCAACTTGTCAACAATATCTGACATAACTTGTCAACTGGTTTGTCAACGTAGCGTCAATTGCCCATCTAAAACACCCACGCAGCCGCTGCTCTGATGCGTTCCTACGGCGCGTCTGCCTGCACCGACGTGACCGGCTTCGGCTTGCTCGGCCACGCCGACAACTTGGCACGCGCCCAAAAACAACCAGGTGCCACTCACGGACCCTGTAAAAAATCTGTAAAGTGTCAAATGTCCAGCAAAATGTCTAAAGTCATAAATGCCCTGCAAACGAAGTGCCACTTTTCAGGGCACTTTACGTGTCTTTAGACACTTTGCATGACATTAGACATTTTCCAGGACATTTTACATGGTTTGGGAGTGCCCACAGTACAATTTGTGATCGAGAAATTGCCAATGTTACTAGGTGCTGTAGAGCTTTCTAAGCATTTTGGAGAGAATGCTTTTGGTTTGATGCAGGGAAGGTCGGCTGAGACTTCCGGTGAGGTTTATTGTTGTGATTTCTTTTTTTTAAGTCCGACTTTAGGTAATTAATCTATTTCCCGTTAGTGTTTTACCCACCACTAATCACAACTAATCCATAATTTTTACAGATGACAAGTTTTGCATACGGATTATCCGATCATTCAACCCCGCTAATTTTTACTCTCAAATTAATTCAAAAATGTAAAACCATCTAATAAATGAGCACAGGCGGTTTGCTGATCGCCCTCGATCTTGACAAAGCTGAAACGTTCTGTCAAGAAATGGAAAAAATAGGAGAATTTGGCTGTCAAATAATCGGCAAAGTTTCTGCAGCCACGGGAAATGGAGACTTGAATGCAGCTATTTTAACAGGTGCCAATCCCAAGCCCTGTAAAGTGTAAAGTAAAGTGTCAAATGTAAAGTCAAATGCAAAGTAAAGTGTCAATTGTCATGCAAAGTTCAGTCATAAAATCTTTTCTTTTTTGTTTTGATTGACACTTGACTTTGCATTTGACTTTACATTTTACACTTGACTTTACACTTTACAGGGCTTGGGACTGCCCCCAGATCCTGAAATAGTGCCTGTTCCAGCCCATGATACACCAGGTCGTCTGTGGTAAATTCACTTTCTGGGGGATTTTTTTGCTCTACGCACATCCGTTGACAACAGGAACTGTCCAAAGCGGATCATAATGTTTTAAACACGTGCGAGTTGACTGTAATGAGGATTCCTTCAACTACTGACGAAGATTCATTCTTCATTACGGTAAACCCAAATGTGTTCAAAAGCGATTTATCTGTTTTAAAAGTTTCGGTTGTGAACTATTAAAGTGTGCGTAGTAGGGTTCAAACGGGATTGACTTTTCGGGATCGGGATCGGGATTGGTTTTTTTAGATTTCGGGATCGGGATTGGCCGGGATTGGGGTCACGGGATCGGGATTGGGATTGGCATTTTTTCGGGATCGGGATTGGGGTCTTGGGATAGAGATTTTGGCCAATGTTTTGGCATCCACAGTTGTTCATAAAGGTCTAAAAACACTGTTGGATGCCAGAAACGTGGCATAAAATGAACGCTGGGGGTTTGCGTTCACATTTTTGCATGCAAAAACGTCGTTTTTTCACTTTTGATAATTTCCACTAATTTTTCCGGGATCGGGATCCCGGACTTTGGAGTTTCTCGGGATCGGGATCGGGATTTGAAAAGTTTCGGGATCGGGATCGGGACTGCTAAATCCCGGAATTTCACGGGATCCGGGATCGGGATCCCGTTTGAACTCTAGTGCGTGGGCACTTGTTGTGTTTGTGTATTTTCTGCGTGTGTTTTCAATAATAGAAAAAAACGCATTTTACATTTTCTGTGATTCGATTCGAGCTTGTGGCGTCTCGAGCGATTTTTTTCCGGGGTGCGTTTGTGACCGCGGCGGTGTAAAAGTGATTTTGATCACTCGCCGCCGCGTGATGCCATGTGCCTATTCATTCCATTTGAATTTTTTTAACTTTTTGCCTGTTCTAAATTACTTTTTAGTTAATTTTTTCTTTGGTTATTTAGAAAAATTTTACATGCCTTTTTATGTGCCTTAAATTCATTATGCGAAATTAATTCTGCGTGAGAATTTAAGAACATCTTTCAAAAAGTGTCATTTTTTGTATTGAACAATGGCGGGACCGTTTTCTCTGACTTTACCCCATAGAATTAGTTGCGATTCTGCACATTTAGTTTTGCATATCCGATAGATTTTTTTAATCGGTGAATCATATTAAAATAAATGTAAGGTGCATTAAGAGATAAAAATATATTTCGTATCGAAGAGGTAGCAGTAAAACCACAGAAAGTCTGGATGCAGTAATCAATGCAAAAAATATTACCTACTGGCAAAAATAACACCAAAATTAGAATTGACTGTAAAATAACAACCAAAATGGAAAGAAAAAAATTTATTATAGACATTTACCATATCGATTATCCATAAGCCTTATTTCATATCGGATATCGACACAGAAAAAATATCGAAGATGGACATACAAAAATCACATACCGTATTACCTCAAAATACCCCCAGAGGGTTTATTATTTCGCCAGCAAATTTTCAGGGGGGGAGGGTTAGTTCGATGGGAATCTATTATTTCGCCAGAAATTTTGTGGTATTCCACGTGCTCGGACATAAAAAAATCATACAATTACATAGATGTATATGTGATTATAGACGTATATAACTGAGGCGTCTAATTCTAAAAGCCGACAAGTCCACAAATGCGATCTTGAGTAAATCGCATTTTAAGTTTCATTTCCAATTCCAGGTCCGTGGTGCGTGTTCAATGGGGCTCTCTCATGCTCAACATTAAGTTCCAAATGTTGACAATAAAGTGTCAATTTTCAGCCCCTGCTCTCAACGGCTCCGCACCTGTACGCACAAACGCCCGGCGCGCACAAACGCCTGGCACGCACAAAATGAAAGTCCGGTACGCACAAACGCCCGGTAAGCACAAAACTGTAGCTGTGTGCGTGCCGCACAATGAAAATAATGCTGTGTGCGTGCCGCCGTGCCAGTCGTTTGTGCGCGCCGGTCATATGTGCGGGCTGGGCTTGTATCCGACATTTTTCGGGATTGGGATTGTAAAAAATTCTCGTACTGAAGGCGCTTTTTTCGAGTAATAAAATGATAAGTCATGTGACAAACAAATACTTTTGACTTTTGACTTGTACTTTTGACTTTGAAATACTTGAGTAAAAAAGTAAAAAGTCATTTGACTTTTCAGTTTTTTTTTACCTGTAAAAAGCGTCAAATGATTTTGACGAGTGAAATGTATTTACAGTTGTCACATGACTTTTCACTTTACTTGAAAACGTGCCAAATATTTTTTTGAAGCATCCAGGTGCTCATGTATGGGGGGCAAACACAAAGTGGGGGGGGGGGGCGTGTGAAAATCCACTGCCCGGTACGCACAAATGACTGGTACGCACAAATGACCGGTACGCACAAATGCCCGGTATGCACAGAGCATCAGATTTGTGCGTACCGGGCATTTGTGCGTGGCGGGCTCAATTTTGTGCGTGCCGGGCGTTTGTGCGCGCCGGGCGTTTGTGCGTAGGAGGCCTGGCCCCTCTCAACGTATAGTGGAAAAATTGGGTGTCTAGAAAATTCTACTCGGACAGGACAAAATCGTTTTGGGAAGGAAAATGCACTTGACTTCTTGCACTCGAGAACATTTTCGTTCCCGCCCGCGTTGTGCTTGCCTTATGGGAAATTTATGGACTTGTCGACGTTTAGAAATCGGTGTCCATGATGGACTAATCACATTTCTTGCGATTTTTACCCATAAAAAAGGCTGCGGAAGGTGGACTTGTCGACTTTTAGCCCAAATTTTTTGCATTTTTCCCTAAAAATGTCAAATCTGGCACTTTGCCATATGGGCATGTGAGGTCCAAAAATTTATGGAAAATTATGAAAAATGTGCGGGAGTAGCCCCAGATGACGTTTCCGGGCGTAACTCAAAATTTTCATATTTTGGACTTGTCGACTTTGAGAATTGGACGCCTCAACTGTATATACCGTATTACCTCGAATTATCCCCCCTTGAATTACCCCCCCCCCCTCGAAATACCCCCCCCCCTAAAATTCGGCTGAGGAAATAAACCCCCCCCTCGAAATACCCCCCCTAACATTGAGTGTAAAGAGAACGTACATGACAAATACCGCAGTTTGTGATCTGTACACTGCAGAACACACGTTCAACTGAAGATTGAGTGACGTTAGGGAAGGGTTTATGTGTATATACAGTTATACATATAAAGGCATGTACATCTATGTGATTGTTCGATTTTTCTACGTCCGAGTATGGGGAATTCCCGAAAATTTCTGGCGAAATAATAGACCCCCCTCGAATAAACCCCCCCTCGAGTTATCCCCCCTCAAATTTTGCTGGCGAAATGATAAACCCCCTGGGGATATTTCTAGGTAATACGGTACGCATCAACTCAGTACTGACGTCACTCAGTCATTGGTCTCAACGGGCCATGCTTAACCGACATCTAAACCTATCCGATATCTAGACTGGGACACCGAACATAACACATTTAATTATACCCGGCATGCTGAGAATAAGCAATAAAACACATGACCTATGTAAGGTGAAAATCTATAAGAAGTATGAAAATCAGAGATTTTTGGTGCAAATTATAGTAAAACTGATCAAAAGCGCTCCAGATAGCTAGACAAGTAGCGGGGAGGGGTGTTTTCAGGGGAAAGTAGCCAAAAAAATTGCCCCAGGGATAGATAGATCGCTGGGCGGTTTGGGGTGGGGTTACCCACCCCCCGTTGACATGGATGACAAAATTAGATGTGCGGTTGGTCTAGATGTGAAATGGGTTTAGATGTCGGATGGCACGGGTTCATTTCAACATGTGTTCTGCATCATACAGATCACCAACTGCGGTATTTGTCGTGTATGTACATTCTCTTTACACTCAATTTTGGTCGGGTATTTCGATGGGGGTTATTATTTTCCCAGCGAAATTTTTGGGAGGGGGTTAATTAGAGGTAATACGGTATTTCGAACCTTTATCATAAAATACGAAACTATCACAATTCTAAAAACCCAAACACCCTCACACGATGGCGCTACACACACTGTGTTTCAACTGGTGGCACTCCTAAGCCCTGTAAAATGTAAAGTGTCAAATGTAAAGTCAAATGCAAAGTAAACTGTCAATTGTCCTGAAAAATTCATTAATAAAATCTTTTCTTGTTTGTTCTGATTGACAGTTTACTTTGCATTTGACTTTCCATTTGACACTTTACACTTTACAGGGACTGCCACTTGGTTTCCATGTCAATAAAAATTTTAGTTGATGTGCGGCAGGACAGTTTTCAAGTGCATATGCGTCAATGTCGAAATGGAATTAATCATGGTAAGTGTATTTGAACATCGTTCACGACTCAACTGAAATTTGAAGGTAAACCCTGTCGGCCCAGTAGACATCTTATATCATTGTCAACTACAACAGTGTGTGTGGGGTCAATCACTGTGACACTCAATTACTACACAACAACTCGTAAACATAGTCTGGCAATCTAGCTGGGTTCATCGGCTTCACCTTGGCGCTGGGTTTGTACGGCCGCCACAGCGAGTGCCTCCGTGGTTCGACGGTGGGGTCGATCATGACCACGTTGACGTTCATGCTGCGCAGCATGGCGGCCGAGTCCAGCGCGCGCTGCCGCCCGCCCGTGCGCACGCTGGGGAGAGGTGGCTTATGTTGGTTTGTTTGTTTTGGCGCTGCGCCGACTGCTAGTTTACGTTCGGATTTGGTGTCGACTAGGGTTGGAAGACTGGGTTCATCGAGGGAGGGTGTAATTTGAGGGGTCTGTTTTCCCAGATTTTTTTAACATCGTTGTTTGTAACGTATACAGATGTAGGAAAATGCAACCATACAGCTGAGATCAGAGCTTGGCGTGATTTTGACGTAAAATGACGACATAAAATGATGTAAAAAAAAGTATATGAGTGTGGATCATGCTACGGGTCTACAATTTTCTAAGACCCCGTACAGACGAATTTTTTGTGACGACTCGACAACAATAAAACGTTCAATAAGTTGAGTAAAAAGGTTCCATATTCATTAGAAAAAGTGGTCAAGTATACCTTCTACCTAAGCGAATATGCAGGCCAAATTTCAGACTCATGCTTGTAGCTCAAGATTTATAACATTGGAAAAAAGTTTGCTATTGTCGCTGGCTGTCGGAGACAGTCCAACCACTGTCTGACAACTGCAAAAGTTTTCAAACGCCTTTAACTCATGAGCTACAAGCACGATTGTGCAATTTGACATGCATATTCGCCTAGGTAAGGTGTATAATTGACCACTTTTTCTTATAAATATGGAACATTTTTACTCAACTTATTGAACGTTTTATTTTTGTCGAGTCGTCACAAAAAATCCGTGTAAACGGGGTCTAAGGATAATAAATGAATCCATACCTTGATCGTGTCCAATACAGAGTGTTGTCAGCCACAGCTAGAGCGAATTGAAAAATTCAATTTTTGTCATTTTACGTCAGGGAACAAATTTTACATTTCACATCAATGGTTGCATGCAATCATTGACGTGAAATGTAAAATTTGTTCCCTGATGTAAAATGATAAAAATTGAATTTTTCAATTCGCTCTAGCTGTGGCTGGCAACCATAGGCGGCGTAAGTGCTTGTGCGCTTGTGAATGTCACAAGCGGAATTTTCGGTGTCACAAGCAGAAATACCTATGTTTACCTAGTAAAAAGTGTCACACAAGGTCAAATTTTGGCCAATGTGATTGTGAATGTCACAAACACAAATTGGGACCTTGCGCCGCCTATGCTGACAACACTCTGTATTGGACACGTTTAAGGTACTAATTCATATATTATCCTTAGAAAATTGTAAACCCGTAGCATTGTAGACCCGATGCACACTCATGTAATCAGGGTTGGTTTTAGTAAAATTCGTTTTACTAAAATTTTATTTTTTTTTAAATTGTATTTTATTTTTATTTTATTCTTCAATTTTCCATTTTATTTTTATTTTATTCTTCAATTTTTTATTTTTTATTTATTTTTTATTTTAGTTTGTGACCAGGATTGATTTAAGTAAAATTCTTTTTACTAAAATTGTATTTTATTTTTATTAAAATTGTATTTTATTTTAATTTTATTCTTAAATCTTACATTTTATTTTTATTTTATTCTTAAATTTTCTATTTTATTTTTATTTTATTTTTATTTTTTTCTGAGATTTTGCCAACCCTGCATGTAATTAATTTTACGACGTAATTTTACATTTTACATGTCATTTTACGTCAAATTCACGCTGAGCTCTAATCTCCACTTAACCAATATGTAGAAGTATGTAAATGGATGGTATAATCCCTGCCCTAATATACCTAACTGCCTTTGTTTTCACGCGTGTTCTGTATGGCGCAGGACCAGTGCACAAGTAAACCTGGTGCACAAGTTGCCCCTGTGCACAAGTACTTATACCCCGTGCACAAGTCTACCCGGTGCGCTGGAACTTGGAGGAGATATTGGCGCAACCCCCCTCTACTTCGCATGAATTGGGGGGGGGGGCTCGCGTCGACCCCTTACAGGGTGGGTCGCCCTAAGTGCGAAAACATTTTTGGTGTCCCACAGCAGGTCCGGCACCCGCTGATTTCTGAGCTGTGGGAGGGGTATAAATCTAAAATTTTGGGGATGTGTTACCAACACCACTCCCCTACTATACACTGTTCAAAAATCTTAGATTAATGTGAAAAATTTCTCAAAAATTTGCTTATTCTCTAAAAAAACACCACTCTCCAATAGATGGATGACAAAAAATTCACTTTTTGGAACTTTTTTATTTAACACTTGGAGAGCTGGTTTACAATACTTTAAAGGGAATGGTTTGATGTTTAAAGTTATGTAAAGAACCATACCTCTAAAATGCCTACATTGCAAAATTTACTAAGGTGAATTTTATGACATCATAATGACATCATTGCAGGAACAAAATTTTACAAAATTTACACTTTAAAATTCGCCCTAAGTAAATTTTGCAATGCAGGCATTTTAGAGGTATGGTTCTTTACATAACTTTAAACATCAAACTGTTCCCTTTAAAGTATCGTAAACCAGCTCGTCAAGTGTCTAATAACAAAGTTCCAAAAAGTGAATTTTTTGTCATCCATCTATTGGAGAGTGGTGTTTTTTTAGAGAATAAGCGAATTTTTGAGAAATTTTTCACATTAATCTAAGATTATTGAACAGTGTATAGTAGGGGAGTGGTGTTGGTAACACATCCCCAAAATTTTAGATTTATACCCCTCCCACAGCTCAGAAATCAGCGGGTGCCGGACCTGCTGTGGGACACCAAAAAAGCCAAAAAAAATTTTTGCACTTAGGGCGACCCACCCTGAGAGGCGAAAGACCGGTGCCCAAGTAAACCCGGTGCCCAAGTATGCCCAGTGCCCAAGTTTAAATACCCGGTGCCCAAGTACGCCCGGTGCCCAAGTACGCCCGGTGCCCAAGCAAAGTGCAACCCGGAATATTTCGATGCCTTGTAAAATGTCAAATGCCCTGTAAAATGTCAAATGTCATGCAAAAAGTCATGCAAAAAGTCATGTAAAATGCCCAGTAAAATGGTAAACAAACATTTGCCATTTTACCCAGCAAATTTACATGACTTTTGACACTTTGTACAACATTTGACATTTTGAAGAATTTATATGACGACCCAGAAAACGAAGAAACAAAAAAACGGAAAGACATTTGACATCAAAAATTATCTGTGAGTCCCCCCGACACACACGGTCCCCCCGGAACAAACGACCCAGAAAATGAAGAAACAAAAAACGGAAAAAATGGTAAACATACTTGACGCGAATATTAGGGCGGTATCCTCATCGTAAAGTATAGCAGTTCATACAGACCCAGTACTCATTGCCGCTACGATCGCGGCTGTGTTCTTGTGCCACTTAAAATGCACAAGTACGGTCACTTTACTTGGGCATCGGGCATACTTGGGCACCGGGTATTTAAACTTGGGCACTGGGCGCACTTGGGCACCGGGTTTACTTGGGCACCGACACACCGTCCCCTGAGAGGGGTCGCCGCAAGCCCCCCAATTCATGCGAAGTAGAGGGGGTTGTGCCAATATCACCCCCAAGTTTCAGCCTCTGGCGCGCCCTAGAACTGGGGAAAAGATGTAATTAGTAAAATCAAAAAATGGCTGCCGGACATGACCGGGAAGGTGTTTGGCAGCTCAAGCAAAATATGTATGCGGTAACAGGGTAAAACATAATGATGTCTTCAAAAGTCAGACTGAAAATTCGAAAATGCAATAATTTGATGCCAAAAAATTGAAGTCACAAAAAAGATTCGAAAATTGGAAAAGAAATAAAAAAGATCCGAAAATTTGAAAACTAAATTAAAAAATTCGAAAACTAATTTCAGAAAAAAAATCGAAATTTGAAAAGTTATTTTGGAAAAAAACACTTAAAAGTTTTAATACTTTTTTCCAGAGGGTTTGCCAGCGTTAATCACTACTCATAACCATATTTGGGAAGTACGCAACCACCAGGTACACAAGTGGTGCCCAAGTAATGCACAAGTATTTATGCTCAAGTAAATATTCGCCTGGTGCACAAGTATTCAGCCATTCTGGTGCACAAGTACGGGCACTATACTTGTGCACCGGGTAGACTTGTGCATAGGGTATAAAAACTTTTGCACCAGGGCAACTTGTGCACTGGATTTACTTGTGCACCGACACACCCCCGTTCTGTATTACACAGATCACAAACTGCAGTTTTTGGCAATACTGTTCTCTTTACACTCCTTTGGGATGTCGGTATTTCAAGACTGGTGTATTTTTCATAAGCTCGCTCAGACCTGGGGGGTATTTCAAGTATTTCGCTGTGTATTCCATTGATATTTTATTTCACCCTGCCACTTTGGTAAGTGTTGCATGTTCGCGTCTGAATAATTTTCATTTGACTCACATGTCATTTGAAAGAAGCAGCACCGCTTGTTTTCTGTTGACATCGTCCTGTGCGCTTACGAGTAGCCGCCGCGCCGTGTTTAAACCACTGCGATTGGATGCTTTTTAATTGCAATTTTCGCAGTAAAATGCGCCTTTGATTGGATTTAATTGACGTTCTGGGTCGTAGCGCTTTTTTATCGGGCATTGTCGAATCTAACACAACACCTACGCAACCAGGTGCCATTCCCAGACCCTGTGAACTGTCAAATATCATGCAAATTGTCGAAAGTCATGTAAAATGTAAATTTCTCTTTCATTTTGTATCTCTCGTTTGACATTTTTCATGACGTTCTCATGATTTTATGCACTTTGCATTTTACAGGGCTTCTTACAATGTCTGCCAGATGCCCCAGAATCAAAGCGTCCCCACATATTACCTCAGTCAGACCCTGTAAAATGTAAAATGCCATGCAAAGTGTCAAGTCATGGAAAATGATCTGTAAAATGTAAAATGTCATGCAAAGTGTCAAAAGTAATGGAAAATGCCCTGTAAAATGGCAAACGTAACATTTTACATTTTATGACTTTTATGATTCAAATTTTACATTTTACATTTAAATGACATTTTACATTTTACAGGGCATTTTACAAGGTCCAACCCACCTCTCCATGTCACTCCTTACCACCTGCGCCGGCCTAATATGCCTGAGGAGTTTGTGCACACTGCTCTTGGTGATGCCGGCGGCCAGCGGCACCAAGGGCTGCGCGTAGCTGTTGTAGGGCACGATGCCCACCCTGGTGAACCCGTTGTCGGACGACAGTTTGGCCGTTTGCAGCACGCTCATGTTGATTGCCTGGATCGCCTGCGTGGGGGGTAGTGATTTAGAAGAGTCATGGCGCCAGTGCCAAAGCGACAAGCTCTGTGGCGTTATTGGTGCTTGGCGCCATTTCTGTGTGGCGCCTTTGGCCCAAAATTGACACAAAGTCGCCTAGGTAATTACATACCAAATTCTCCCAGTCGCACTAAAATAAGCGATAAGCGGATTTCAATCATATTCGCTTACCAGTCTCAATCCCTCAGTTCCCATTGTGAGTGAGTTGTCAACTAAAACCAAAATGTCAACTGCATTTTGCGGGCGCCCCTCCCGGCACAACATGCTCCCGTACATAGATTCGATTGGTTCGATACCTGTTGTGGTCGTAGCGCTTTTTGTGGTCTTTTCGGCGGGCGAAAATGTCGTTTGGGAGGGTATTTCTGGGAAGATGTGGGTGATTGATTTTAGCTGAAGATGTTTTTTGTGAATGCCGTACCGTATTTCCTCGAAGTACCCCCCGGGGGTGATTGTTTCAGAGTGAGAATTTTGAGGGGGGGGGGTATTTCGAGGCGGGGGGGGGGATATTATTTCGCCAAAAATGTTTTGAACTCCCAGTACTAATTTGTTGTTTGTAACGTACGCAGACGTCGAAAAATGCAACAAAAAGCACCATGTATGTATGTATAGGAGTCTATAGACCTATAAAAGTATGTACCTAGATATTTACAGTACAAACCCTGTTCTAACGTAACACAGACATTCTGCATTGCCCGGATCACAAACCGCAGTTTTGTCATGTACGTTATCTTTACAGTTTTTAGTTGTTGTTTTTTTTTGGGGGAGGGGGGTAATCATTTCATAGTGCCCATTTTGAGGGTTTTTTTGAGAAGGGGGTATTTCGAGGAAATACGGTATATTCTCCAATAAACGTGTAAAAATATACGGTAATATTTATCTAACGTGTCTATTTTTTAATGAACTGACCTTTTGTCACTACTTCAGATTTTGTTTCTAGTGACTGCGCTGCTGTGTGTTCACTGCCTTCAGTAGTTTTTTCAGCAATAACGCCAGCAACTTCAGTTTCTGTGTCTGAGTTGCTCGCGACTTCTTTACTGTTGTCCATATGAGTGGTTTGATATTCAGCCATCTGGGACAGATTTTAATTAGTCCGAATTTTTTTTGGCTACCCCGATGGATAATATTTAACTAAAATTATACGCCGCCTGATAAGACATTGCTAATTACACTTGATCTGTGCACTGCAGGGGACGTCGTAAAGTGTCAAATTCTCAGACACTTTAAAGTTTCAAATGTCAAGTGAAATCTCTGTGAAATTCAGTGAGATTCAGTGAAAGTGAAGTGAGTGAAGTCATAAATCTGCAAATCTGGTCAAATTTGCAAACTGAATTTCGCACCGGGGACATGGACGTTTGCGCTGCAGTCGCAGTCGACCCCTCACTGGTGGCGGCAGTTATATCTACCCCCGCAGCTGTATCTCCAGCGCGCAGCGGCGTACTGCTGTGTGCTTCCAACCGCTCGTCCTCTGGGGGGGGGGGGATTTCGGTTAATTCCA
Organism: Sphaerolaimus hirsutus; assembly: GCA_964036195.1. Lineage (NCBI taxonomy): Eukaryota > Metazoa > Nematoda > Chromadorea > Monhysterida > Sphaerolaimidae > Sphaerolaimus > Sphaerolaimus hirsutus. The sequence continues at coordinate 1,168,168 of OZ038452.1, read as the reverse complement.
GAGTTGTTAAAAGGTACGTACATTTACTCGAAAAATACGCGTACGCGAGTACGCGGTAAATACATTTACATATACTTTTCAAAAAAATACCGTACGTACTTGTACGCGTACACTTTCAAAGCGTACGCGTACGGAAAATGTATTTATGAAAATTCAATGTGGAACATATTTATAAAGTAACTACACTGCTATGTATTTACAGAAGTGGTTCCATTGAATATTTTAGATATGCGGGGGTAGTGCCTTTAAAAATTTCAAAATTCGCGACCAAATCGAAATGGTTGTGGAGACAATGGATGTGGTAAACAAGTCGGGAGAACGATGATTTTTATTTCCTAGAAAAAAGACCTTTAAAACTATATAATCTGTCATTTGCTTATAGAAAAACATACGTTGTGCTGTACACGTATGAAAAAGTGCCCACTTTTACACATTCTATGAAGAAAATGAGTCGTTTCTACACTCACAAAAAAGTACCCACATTTACGCGTACGTACGAGTAAAAAAAAATTATTTTACGTTTTCTATACTTTGTGGTGAGTAAAAAAAAATACTTTACGTTTACATATACTTTAAAAAAGTTCAGTAATTCTAAAAACTCTGGTTAATTCGTGTGTAATTGCGTGCGTTCGCTGAAGATGTTTGTCCCGCGTACTGAAATTTTGGTCCCGCGCGAAAGGAAATGGCATTTTCAAAAAAATTGATTTTTGGACTAGGGAAGTTTGAAGAAATTTTGGCGTCCTTTCGGGAATGCGTGTTTAATATAAAAACGGAATTCAAGCGGAATGACTTGTCCCACACCCAACGATTGAAAAAACACTGAAATTGAACACAGAAACTCATCGAGTTTCTGTGTTTTTATTTTACACGGAAACTCGAAATAATAAAAAAACCCAAAACTCAAATGAGTTTTTTATTGGAGAACACAGAAACACAAAAAAAGTGTTTTTTTATAGTTTTTCATTGTATTTGAGGAATACTGCACTGTGTTAAACTGAACAAAATAAGAAATGTGCATAAGTATTTACATATGATGCATAAAATACAAAGGTTTATTTTTCGGGGTTCGTCACCAACCCTCCATTTTATTCACATGAAATACCAACAAAACCTGCCTGTTTTTTCTCCGTAAAACAGAGGGGGCAAAAAATAAGCGCCCGCTGCCGCCAGCGCGACCAGGAGCAGCAGCGCCATGACGCCCATGGCTATCTTTTGCCTTTTTTGCCGCTCTATTTCCTTGTCGCGCTGCCGAATGCTGCCGCCGCGCAGCCGCGGCCCGTCGGCGGTCTGATAAGTTGATATTGATATACTCGGGTTACTTTACACCCTGCACGCGTGGTTCCCGCTGGAAGTGTGCCAACGATGGTTAACGCGTCCGAGTTTCATAAAAAGATGACCAAATTGATTGTTGTTATAATGTTATTCATTAACACATTCACATCGATGAATTTTTTTCATATTTTTACGGAAATCGTATGATTTGATAATCATTGGCACGCTTCCAACACGAGACATAAATCAGTGCGAGGGCAGAGTATCACGTACGCCGAGTATAATTGGTTACATGCACCCGCGCTCAATTTAGTTGACGGCCGAAATTTCGGGAACTGCTGAGGTAGCTTTGGACGCTTTCGTTTCCACCTAACTGAAGTGTCCGTCAACTACTGTTGACGGAGATCGAAAATGATCCATTCTGGTGAACTCAAATCTGTTCAAAACGGATTCTTCTGTTTCCGAAAGTACTAAACCGCAAATTAGTTCGCAGAGCCGCAAAGTGCTCTTAGTTGACAATTCAAGACACTCACTGTAGTCCAGCGGCCGAAAACTTGGTCGCCGCTCACCAGCGACGGGTGTATGCGCCGCTGCATCAGGTTCGCCGTCGCCGACGGCGAGCTGTGCAGGGTTTTTTTCTTATCGAATGAGACTTCTGGGGCCAGATTTAATTCTCCCTACAGATTTGTAGGGTAGGGCGTAAGCCCGATAGATTTTTTAAAGTTCAGCCGCATCGATGCACATGCACCGAGAGCAAGGCGGTTTGTAAAATCAGAGTTGTACAAATACTGGTATTTTTGGAAAACGTAAACGTCAACGTAAATACCTTTTCCAAATCAAAAGTATAAATACTAAAACGTAAGGTATTTTTAAAATACCAAGGAATACGTAAAAAAAAACGTAAACGTAAAATTTTTATACATGTAGTATTTGTCATTTTACTTTGGAAAATACCATTTTTTTCAGCCTTATACGGGTCAATTGCTGATTTCCATACAATATTTTTATGTTTTTAGCACTACATGCTCACCATAATGAACTACATCGAGTCAGACAACTATAACAAATCATAATCTAACACAAACAATGGTGATATAAACATCAAAATTGAGCAAAAGTTAACCTTTTTGTCATTCAATCTGATCAATAACTCACTCAAATGTTTCCATATCCCAAATGGATCCTTTTACCAAATTTCAAAAGCCCAGCATGGCAATGGATGCTCTACAGCACCGTTTCAGTGCATTGCAACTTTTAAAAGTGTTTGTTTAGCCTATTTTGGAAAAATGTCCCATAAAATATACTATGACATCTGCCATACCTATATGAAGACGGAACCTAAAATTGTGTTGAATTTTTCATCATAAATATTACATTTCTTTCACTATTTTGTTCATAATTTGTTGTCAGTTTATGACAAAATACAGTTACATTTTTATGTGCGATATTGACTCCAGTCAGTAAGCAATAGTGGCTATGTATTGGACTGTATTATATATTTGAGGTATTGTCTGTAATCATTCTAATCGATGCACTAAAGTGATCGCCACATCATTCTGATCATTTTAAGTGCTCAAGCATCATAATCGGTAGAAAATTCATGGAAATATGCAGTTCCGTCCGAGGGCATGGCCACTAAGAAACTGCTTAATATCGGAATTTTTACGTTTTCCGAAGTACCCGGGTAAATCGGTCAGGAAAACGTAACAAAACGTAATGGTATTTTTGGAAAACGTAAACGTAAACGTAAATATAAATACCCGAATAACCGGGTATTTCGGGTAAACGTAAATACGTTTTTCCAACTCTGTGTAAAATATGCGAAACCATCCCTTAAGGTCACCGATATTGCAATATTACGTATATCGCTTCGATTTTGGCCCGGAAATCACTATTTCGTCATTTCTTGGCCGTCTGCCAATTCGCTTTTTATTTTATTTTGTTGGGCGGGTTACTCGCATAAGTCGCGCTTTTGTACGCTCGTGCATGCATTCCTTTCTTGTCGCTGCCCTACCCTACAAATCTGTAGGGAGAATTAAATCTGGCCCCAGGGGCCAGATTCAACTGGAACGTAAGGCACCTACCGCCGCACGTATTATACCGTAATCGCTTGAATAATCCCCAGTTGAATAATTGCCCCATGTTAGACGAGTGACGAACAAATAATTCCCGCTTCGAATAATTTCCCTTTAGGCATATGATTTATTTGTTGTGTCCGATTTGAACAATAATGGCATGTTTTTTTACTAAAGCATATTCTGTGAAATGAGTCGATGGAAACATGCTTGAAAATTATGACGAAATAATAATTCCCCATTGAAAGATCCGCCCTCGAATAGTTCCGCTCAAAAAATCGGATGAAAACGTAATTCCCCAGGGCCAGGGGAATTATTCGAGAAAATACGGTAACCAACCTTGTAGGATTGGCAGTGAGCGGCGACTGATTCTCGGGCGCCTGCACGTCGCCGGGCGGCTGGGTGTTCCTGGCGCGGGCGGCCGCCTGCCGCGCCAACATGGCCGCCATGTGTCTGCTGGGGCCGCGGCCCGCCTGTCTGTTCGTTGCCGAGCCGCACTGCTGTTGCTGCTGAGAAGGGTTGGGGGGGGGGTGATTGCGCACACTACTTTACTGCTTCGTTAGTGAATATGCATTCATAATTTATTACGCAATGACATGCCAAATGTTTTAAGCGATATTTGAATCTTTTCTAGCTGTGTGGACGCAATTCTATGCGTCAAAAACTTCTGTGCATCTTCACTCTTTGGCGCTTTTTTGGCGCTTCTAAAAGTGCTAGCGCCAAGCGCCAATTGCGCCACGGCATCATAGCATTTATTGGCGCCAAAGGGCGCTAGCGCCATGGCGCCATTGGCGCTTGGCGCCCTTTTCTCTGGCGCCAATTTGGCGCCCGGCGCCATTGTTTTGGATGGCGCCAGAAATGGCGCCAAAGTTCCGCAAATAAATGTGACCAGATAGTGCATTTTTGGACATTTTATCGTAGATCGTTACAAAAAGCAGGTATTTCCTCGAAATACCCCGCTCGAATTAACCCCCCCCTCGAAATACGCCCATCTGGAATAAGGTATGTAAATATATCATGTATATCATTAATATCATATATGTAAACAATGTATTAATGAATGTATTAATCGATTCCAATATGCATCACAGACCCACATATTTAACACTAGTTTGTGTAGCCATCGATACACAGATACATCTAAATATATCCTGTTTGGTCAGTTTTATCACCAGTTTTGGGTATGTAAAAGCCCATCTTTATGTATGTATCCATCTTTATCCATATGTATCTTTACCACGATCTGTCTCGAAAATTTCTGGGGAAATAATACAACCACCCCTCGAATAAACCCCCCTCGAAATGCCCCCCTCGAATTGTGACATAACTTTGCGCTCTGAAATATAAACTTCCTATGGGTATTTCGAGGAAATACAGTATAGCTGAAATGTAAATTGGCAGCCATTGAAACATCATGTAAAACCCCTTATTACAGATGGGGGTATCTAGTGGGGGTTATTTTTTCCCCAGCTGGCTCAGACCTGGGGGTATTTCGAAGGGGGGTTAATTCAAGGGGTATTTTGAGGAAATACAGCAACAAATTCTTCTAAAAAAGCTTCTGTTATGATATACATGCTAAAATAGTGACTTTTATCGTTGGCGCCATTTTGGCGCCCGGCGCCATTTTGGCGCCCGGCGCCATTTTGGCGCCCGGCGCCATTTTTCCTGGCGCCCTTTGGCGCCCGGCGCCATTTTTTCAGATGGCGCCGTGGCGCCATTGGCGCTTGGCGCCATTTTCTCTGGCGCCCTTTGGCGCCCGGCGCCATTTTTTTGAATGGCGCCATGGCGCCATTTTTTCTGGCGCTTTTCCATCACTAATCACTACTCATGAGTAAAAGTAAAAAAAGTACCGTATTACCTCGAATTAACCCCCCTTGAATTAACCCCCCTCGAAACACCCCCCCCTAAAATTTGGCTTAGGAAATAATAACCCCCCTCGAAATACCCCCCCCCCCCTAAAATTGAATGTAAAGTGAACGTACATGACAAATACCACAGTTTGTGATCTGTACAATGCAGAACACACGTTAAAACGTTGAGTGACGATTGAGTGACGTTAGGGAAGGGTCTATGTGTATATACAGTCATATATGACTACAAACACATGTACCATATTTCCCCGAATTACCCCCCGGGGGTTTATTTTTTCAGAGTGAAAATTTTGAGAGAAAAACGTGAAAAATGCAACAATAACCACCATTTATAAGTTTTTACAGCCTTATATAAGGATGTAGATGGTATGTATAAATGATGTTCTAACATAACACAGTAAGTGTTTTGAAAGTCTATTATGCATTTCCCGGACCACAGATTCATAGTGCCCATTTTGAGGGGGGTATTTCGAGGGGGGGTATTTCGAGGAAATATGGTACATCTATGTAATTGTTTGATTTTTTTACATCTGAGTATGGGGAATTTCCAACAATTTCTGGTGAAATAATAGACCCTACTCGAATTATCCCCCCTTAGATTTTGCTGGCGAAAAAATAAACCCCCTTGTGGTATTTTTATACAGTACTTTACGTTTTCTGTACTCACCTGTGAGTAAAAAATAAATACTTTATGTTTACGTTTACTTTCGTGAAAGTCCAATACTTTTAACAACTCTGCAAGGCTGATTTATGAGTTAACTAAAATAATTGAATTTCATGAAAAAAACAGTGCGTGCAGCGACGATTCGTCACGGGATATTTTGACACGGGACATGAATGAGTCCTCGAGTGACGAAATGGCTGTGACAAATCGTCCCATGCCGATTTGCTGTGTGACGAATGGAATGCAAACCTGTTGGCGCTGTGCCTGGCCCTGCGCGGCCGCCTGCGACTGCGGCATGACGGTCACCGTGTTCGTGGGGATGTCGCTGGGCGCCGGTCGGTTCCCTCCGCCCCGCCGCAGCCTGCCCTGCGATGGAAATGGATTTAGCCCACGGTGTTTCTTTCGGGCTGCCCACTTTCTAGGGTTGTTTTTTGTGGTTGGTGTTTAACAATTTTTTACGGAAAACGGAGACGGACAATTTTTTTGCACTTGCCGGAAAACGGAAATGGAAACGGAAAATTTTTTGCACTTGGCAGAAAACGGAAAAATGAAAGGTTGGAAAACGAAAAACGAAATTTGCACATAAATGTAAAAAATTGCTGAAATTTTGATGGAAAACAGAAAAAATTACTGAAATTTGCTGGAAACAGAAAAATTGCCGAAATTTTGATGGAAAATGAAAAAATTCACATAATTGAATACCTGCATGCATGTTTGGCTGAAATGGAAAAATTGAAAATGAGGCGGAAAGACTGACGATTGAGTCAGAAAATGGGAAAGAGGTGGAAAAAAAGAAAATTCAGTCAGAAAATGGAAAAAAGTGGAAAAACTGAAAATTTAGCTGAAAACAGAAATTATTTTTTAGTTTGTTTCTAGTTTGTTCTAGGCAAAAGCCGCCTAATTGAAGATAAAATAAATCAAAATCAAATAATTTAAAATCCGGTAACCCAATAAAAACAGTGTCGAGTAAATCCAATCTCTTACCTGGCCCCAATTGATAGCCGAGATGAAACTGTCGTTGCGCATTAACCAATAATCGCCCGACCGCCAGCCCGGCATCGGGTATCTGAAGGGCACTTTTTTCTTAAACCTATCTAAAATCGGGTTACTTTTCTACATGCGGTACATAAGTTTCGGGCGCGGCATTTACGATTCACTCTGGTAGCTGGCACGGGTACATTTTTGCCGCTGATAAAGCGCTCATCCTAGTTCTGTTGTAAAGTTTTGATAGTATTGTAGTTTTGTTCTCGGCTGTGAATAGTGGGAGAGGTCTGATTGTGTGTTTTGTACAGGTTATTCACTTGCTGCGCAACTTTCAATAAAGTCTACCATATGCCATATGAATAAAAAGTCAAGGTTTTATTTCTTTTCATCATATTACATTGGTCTCACTACTGGTGGATTCGGTGTCCACTTTCTTACCCTAAAATGTATATTCATCAAAATACGGTAACATTCTTGGTGTATATGTATCTAAATATATATGTGTATATATGTACTTGGTGCTAGGTATATACATAGCGTGTCCACTATTTTCGCTTGTGCGGCATTTTCTGTGACGCGCCAACTTCCAGTGACCGGCGTGTTTACTGAAACTTCGCTTGACCTCCTTTTGATAAGCTCCATAACATAACTTTGGGAATTTTCGCTGTTTGCTCGACTTTATTACGAATGATTTCGCATTTTCGTGGTTTGGAAAATGATGGGGTGAGACGTGAAAACCCCCCGGAAATGCAACTTTTAGTACAAATTTTCGACCATGTATGCAAAAATTTTGCGCGCGGGCGCACTTGCCCACTAAACACGGTATTTTCAGTATCTCAGTCCCAGTGGACACAGATCCCTGAAAATGCACCCATTAATGTACCTGTCACTGTGTATGTATACTCGGCGGACATCACACTTAGTATGGAAACTTACCATAACCCATCTGAATAATGAACCAAAAATTATAAAGTTTTTTCATCAAAATATTTAATTTTTACTATGGGATCACTTATTATGAAATTTATAAGAAGATTTTATTCATAAAATTACGGTAGGATTCGCGGACTTTGCGGTCCGCCGAGTATACGTATCTATATTTACATACATTTACAGCGGTTTCTGGCGCTAGCGCCAACGCCAATGGCGCCTTCGCATGGCGCCAGCGCCATGACTCCATTCTGTAACTGTACAGGTAAAATTTTAGGGGGGGGGCTGAGCCCCCCCCGTTCGCCAGGCTCCGTAAACAAGCAGCCCCCCCCGTTCAAAAATCTTGGATACGTCCCTGCTGGGATGCAAATATTTATTTTCGATCTTTTACATGTTACCTCTGTCATCAGTAGTTGACCGAGACCTCATTCCGGTAAACTAAAATGGCAAATCCACGCTTAACTAAATTTTTCTGGGTTAGGCACTTATGCCCTTTTAGAATGTAGCTCTGGTCCCTCTTACTTTGCTTTTACGGTACCTTTTACTACGGTGCTAGCATCTGAAGGAACCAATGAAAAATGGCACCGGTACCGAACCGGACTGGTTACCTCTCAAAATGGCAAGGGCACCGCACCAATACTAGGGTGTCAAAAGAAATTTTTTACGGAAAACGGAAAACGGAAAGGTAAAATTTTTTCACTTTACGGAAAACGGAAAACGGAAAGGTAAAAAAAAAATTTCTGCCGGAAAACGGAAAACGGAAAGGTAAAAAAATTTCACTCAGCGGAAAACGGAAAACGGAAAGGTAAAAAAAAATTGTCGGCCGGAAAACGGAAAACGGAAAAATGAAATGCCGGAAAATGGAAAACGGAAAGCAAAATTTTCACGGAAACGGAAAAAAATAAAGTGAAATTAGCACGGTAATAGACAAATTTGCAGAAGGAAAACCTGCATGCAGGTTTGCCTGTTTGGCTTTGATTGTGGTAGCTGTACATTCTGCAACTATGGATCATGCCTGTAACTTCACTTGTAGTTCAAGCTTAACTGAACCAACAAAAAATCATCAAAAAGTAGCCATAGTGGCCATAGGAAAGGAAACACCACAACAATTTCACAGTCTAGAAGCAGTGGGAATCACTGATGACCCCTATGCAATTGATGACAACATTGCAGAGAAGATGATGATAAATAGCATAAAATTCAACGACAACAACAAACAATACTATATTGACTGGCCGTAATAAGAAAGTATCAGTGACCTGCCCACAGGAAAAGCAGAAGCCTTGGTGCGGTTTAAATCACTGATAAGAAGATTCAACAAAGATCCAAACTTATTTGAACAATACCGGAAAGTTTTGGATGACCAACTAGAAAAGGGAATAATTGAGATCTGTGACGACAAAACAGACAACAAGGGGATTCATTACCTGCCACACCAGACAGTAATCACGCCGGGCAAATCGACATCATGCAGAATCGTGTACGATGGGTCGGCAGGTAAGCCCAGTTTCAACGAGTGCTTTTTTAGAGGACCAATTACAACACCATTAGCACTGGGCCTACTCCTGAGGTTCAGGGCAGGCAATCTACCATTAATTGCCGATATTGAAAAGGCATTTTTGCAAATAGGATTGCATGACCAAGCTAGAGACTACACATGATTTTTCTGGCTGAAAGATGCCTCAAAACCAGTAACTGAAAATAACTTAATAGTACTTCGTTTTAAATGCGTACTGTTTGGACTTGTCTGCAACCCAGCAATTTTGGGAGCAGTCATAAAATACCATTTTAATGTGACAATAAACAACATAAATGAATATGAAGAAAATGAAGGGGAACGAAACCAGTTGGCAATGATAATAAACAACATTTACGTTGATAACTTCATCATGAGTGTCACAAATGAAGTTGAAGCTTTAGAACTATATTACAAAGTCAGAGCTTTATTAAACCAATGTTCTATGAACATGAGGGAATGGCTGTCAAACTCCAGATCAGTCATGAATGAAATAGCAGAAAACGACAGGAGTCCAAAGGTGAATAAAATTGTCACAGTAATGGGCATGAAATAAAATCACCGAACGGACATGCTGGCAATATCAACACCAAAATTGCAAATTGACAGCATCACAACACCAACCAGACAAAACTTGAATAAATTATTGGTGTCAGCATATGACCCAATTGGGTTCACAGCACCTGTTTCACTGACCCTGAAATCCCAGTTGTCAATGCTGCTTCAAGAGACAAAAACAACACAATGGGATGAGCCAATTGAAGATAAATACAGATTGGAAAAACAATGGAAAAATGCCAGAAAACTGAAAATCGAGCCAGAAAATGGAAAAATGGCCTGGTAAAACGGAAACGGAAAGGTAAAAAATTTTCAGCCGGAAAACGGAAAAATGGGCCGGAAAAACGGAAACGGAAAGGTAAAAAATTTTCAGCTGCCGGAAAACGGAAAACGGAAAGGTAAAAATTTTTCGGCTGCCGGAAAACGGAAAACGGAAAGGTAAAAATTTTTCGGCTGCCGGAAAACGGAAAACGGAAAGGTAAAAAATTTTCCTGCGGAAAGGCGGAAACGGAAAACGGAAACGGAAATTTGACACCCTAACCAATACCGATGCATGTCTGGTGCCCTTGAGTGCCCTGGTCCCTTAACATCAATAATTATAGCAGAATAAAAAGTGTTCAAAGTATTTGAAGGGTGTGCTTCTAAAAGTACCGATCTACAAAAAATCGATTTTGAGATAATCGCAATTAAAAGTTTGGACTTTGGAGTATGCAATTCCCACACATGAGTATTGGGTATGGGTATTTTGAGTATGGGTAGTTGGGGTATATTGTTGGTTATTGGAATGCATGGTATAGTCTTTGGGTGACACTTGTGTAACTAGCTATATAAAATTTAGTGAATTGTCTCCATTGTAGATCAGTGCCTTTAATGGTACAATTTGTGAAGCGCATGAAGATGAGTACCTTTAAAAGCACAAAATCAGATATATGTAGAATTACCCATAATAAAAAGCACAAAATGAGTTTTTGCGCTGAAAAATGGTCCTAACTCAAATTTGAAAAATTTGTAGATCGGTACTTTTAGAAGCACACCCTTCATTTATTCATTACTCACTGGTTAGGGTGTACAAGTGACTTTTACCGTATTTCCTCAAAAACCCGCCCGCGCCCGTATTCTAAATTGAATCTAGCGCCTAAAAACGAGTAAATCTGCGCCCTGACCGGCCTAATTGATTGCAAATGAATCCCGTGGTTTTATATTTTTGAATTGAATACTTGAATGAATCTTCAAATCTGAGTATGTTTGCCAAATTGGTCATGGGATTTGTAAAACCTGGCGAAATAATAGCTCCCACACCTCAATTTTCCTGTTGAAATGATACCCCCATTTTGCTGGCGAAATAAAACTACCCTTTTCGCTGGCGAAATGATGACACAATACTACGAGAAATAGTACACCCCTGAGGTTCTTTTGAGGAAATTCAGTATCTCTTATTTGATATTCACATGGTAAACATAAATACATAGGTATTTTACCTAAAAATTTATCACAGCACAGGGGACTACCCGACAATCACAGGATTAAAATAGAAATTACATTTACCATATTTCTTCTAATAGAAAGGCGCCCTTATATTTTTTCGTCAACTTTTTTACCCGCCCTCTTCTATTGGAGATGCCCTTCTATTTTTTACGTCAACTTTTCAGCCAATCTTTTTAAAGTTCTGTCACTGTTTTTCGTGTATTACGACACAGAAAGTTCATAAAATGACGATACAAAGAGTTTATTCAACATTTAATGTAAAATTAGCACCAAAACAATGGACCAAAGCCATTAAATCACAGCGTCCGCTGACATTTTTTTTTAATATTTGGCACAATTCCAGCACTTTGTGTACCTTCTATTGGAGACCGCCCTTCTATTTATTTCGTGGCGCAAATCACGTCGAAAAAGTGTACCTTCTATTGGAGACGCCCTTCTATTAGAGACCCGCCCTTCTATTAGAAGAAATACGGTAAATGTAAAGGTGGGTGGGCCAACAATGTCAGAAATAAAAATTGTACTGAGAAATCCATCACCTATTTTTGAAGATTATTTTCTTTTTTCTTCAAAAAGAGCTTTTTTTGGGGAACATAACTAAAAATATTTTAACTGTTGATAACTCAGAAAGTGGTCTAGAAGTAATGGATTTCCATCGAGACAACAAAACATTTAGGTATAACATCACTGGTTGGTGTGGAGATCATTCATTATGCGTAAAATTATGAAACAACAACGAATAAAGCTAGAGTTAATATGCCGAGGTGGTATACTCCAGTTACTTTACACCCTGCACGCGTGGTTCCCCCTGGAAGCGTGCCAACAGTTTTTATGCGTGCGATTTCCATAAAAAGTTGAAAAAGTCATCGCTGTTACGCCATACGTTAACTTATTCACAACAATGATTGTTCCATCTTTTATGCAAAAATCGCATGCTTTATCATCATTGGCACGCTTCCAACATGAGACATAAATGAGTGCGAGGGCAGAGTATCATGTCCGCCGGGTATAATAGGTATTATAAACATTGAAACCGGAGTTACAGCACAATGACAAATGGGAGCTGAAGCGACAAATTCAGTGTCGACAAATTGCAAATACTGACAATCTCTTAATTGACATGTTGAAAGCACTTACGGATCTCTACATCGTGTCCAAAAAGCTCTAGTGGTTCTTTAGATATTAATATAATTTTACGGCAACATTTCTCGTAGGATTTGCTGACAAATAGCGAAATTTTTATTTTAAATCTATATTTCGAAAACTACAGGAGCTTTCTGGATAATTTTCGGACACGATGTAGATATCGGTGAGTGCTTTCAACATCTCAATTTGGGGATTGATATCTCTAAACGTTTTCGAGTATTTGTAATTTGTCGACACTGAATTTGTCGCTTCAGCTCCTATTTGTCGTTGTGCTGTAACTCCGGCTTAAATGTTTAGGTGTAACATTATCGTAAAATGTAAAACCTTTAATATTTAAGTTGACGTTCTCATGTTCGCTTTTATATTTAATTGATTCAATTTATTAAGATTCCATTTTAATTCACATTCCATTTTTAACATCTTCACATTCGTCATTTAATATCTCAAGCGACGTTGTTTACAACGCGCGCTTTACATCGCTCACATATTTAGATCTTAGTCATTGCTCACATTCCGCCACATTTCCTTGACAAGCAGCACGCAAATACGCCGTCATGTTTATGTTAAACGGCGGGCTCGCCCCAAGCGGGGGGCCGTGCCCGCGCGCCATTTCAAATGCTCACAGCTCACAGCTCAAATTCAAATGACAAGTCTGGCTTGTCTCACATTTTCACTATCTTGTCAGTTTAGCTCGCTTTTCATCGGAGAAGCAAGCGGGCAAGGATTGAACTTTCACAATTGGAAATGTTGGGTAAAAATCAGAGATTAGAGCCGACCGATTGGCGCCAAGTCAATCGCCATCGGTCTGGCCCTTAAAAGCCGATTTCACAGCTAGAATCGGCAGTGTTTGCAACCTCGTCAACTTCACAAGAATCTCTTCCTAGGATCTAAATAAGCGCCGTTGTCACTTTATTAAGTCGCTTGTTTTTGGTGCTAAGTTTAACTCTTGGTGCTTTAAGTCACCTCAGTGCTTTATTCACACCTGCGCTGTTTGAGGTGCTTTGTTCACAACCGCGCCACTTAATTGTCGCCTTTTGTCGTAATTAAGTGCCTTCTTTAAATTGCCTTATTTCTCCGGTAATTAGAGCTTCTTTTACGTTTTATTTAAGTAATTAATTTAGCTGTAAATTAATTCCTTTGTTTACGTATATTTTTATATAGATTTTATTTACATTTATTTCTTTGTATTTAATTGTCTAAATAAAAACGTTCGTCAAAACCTTTGGTAAACAGTCTAAATTTACTTCACACTAACTCACGTCAATTCACTTCAACTCAACTAATCACATTTTGATAAAATAACGGAACGTCAACTAAGAGACGACGCTTCACGTCAACTTTCATACGTTCACATTTGTCCTCTTCCTCGGTTAGGAATAGGAGCTAGTTCACAAGTCACTTCAACAAGTTCCGTATTATTTTACATGGCGCAGCGAGCAGGGTGACTAATTAACTAATTGGTCACTCTAATTAAGTCGTCTCGCGCGAAATTTCATTGGAAATTGAGTTTCACAGCCTGAGTCACACGCACGAGGTTACGGTAACACGGTTTTGGACGCAAAATCGTTAGTAGCGCGTGCATACATACTTACGATTTTACAAGTACAAGTCACAAGAAACGAAATATTTATTTTTATTATTTTATTTCGTTCACAGCTAGCTACCACTTTGCTAATAAGCAATAAATCGATCGAACTTTGCTATGGCCGACGAACGCCTACGCGCTTTGCGAGGTGCAACCGCCGCCTCAGCTATGCCTCCGAGCAACGTAGATGAGTCCGACACAACTCATCCGTTGACTCAGCATAGCCGGGCGTTGACTGGAGTACGCACCGGCGTGTTACGATTCACAACTAAACCGATTCCTAAAATCGTCAAAGACGAGTCACAACCTGCCGCTGTAAACTTGCAAGCGGCGGAGGAAGTGTTAGAATCACTTCAGGCATACGTCTACCAAGCCGAGCTGAAACGCTCGGACCTGTCCACAGCTATGGACAGATTCACATCTATTGTCCAAGATTACATCACAAGCTTGGACAGAGACCAAGACGGTGCAGACGAAGAAGCGAAGAGCGCCAACGCAAAATTGGAGCGCGCGCTCTATTCGGGCTCGAACAACGCGACGATGCTCATGGATGAGCTGGAATCGAAAATGGCGTCCGCCCAAGCACACATCAAATCCGCGGAAAGGTTGATACTTTCCCTGAAAGGTCAGTCAACTGTTGATTTAACTACTCAACCCCCTTCACAACCACCCTATAACAATGTCAACATGGGAAGTAGTTCTCAACCTTCACAACCGGAAACTTTGTTAAAGTTACCTAAAATCGAGCTTGCTAAATATAACGGCGATCCGTTAGAATGGGCAGCTTGGTGGGAAATTTTTCGAGCTCAAATTCACGACCGAGCTAATTTGTCAAATGGTATGAAATATACATACCTTAAGCTCAGCCTTATCGGTCCAGCAGCGGAACTGCTGGCCGGATTAAAAGGTGATGGTCGAGATTACATCACAGCGGTCACCATGTTACAATCAAACTTTG
The DNA here is from genome assembly GCA_964036195.1 of Sphaerolaimus hirsutus. Lineage (NCBI taxonomy): Eukaryota > Metazoa > Nematoda > Chromadorea > Monhysterida > Sphaerolaimidae > Sphaerolaimus > Sphaerolaimus hirsutus. The sequence goes on along the minus strand of OZ038452.1, from coordinate 1,153,127 downwards.
GTGAAACGCATCGGGTACAAGCAGCCCTTTGGGATAAATTGTATTCACTCGAAAAGCCTTCGTCAAGAGGAGACTCCCTCACAAATTTCACACGAACCCTTTTGTCAACTCTCAATCAACTAAAAGAAAGGGGTGAAAGTGTCGATTCTGGTGCCGTGTTAAGAATAATTCGTGGTTATCTCCCCGATAATATTGTTCTTGCCGTCACAGAAGAACACCGGAATTCGATGCGCACTGCTGTAACCGGCGACACAGAACTCACAGTCGTCAGGTTTGTTGATGCATTAACTACCATTGCTCGTGCTCGTTTAGATGCGATGAAAACTGAACAACAAAGTTCACAATCTTCAAATGTTGTTCAGAAATCACAAAGTTCATCGTTAAAAAAGCCACAAAATGGAGGTGGTTGGCAACAGCAAAAGAAAAAAGGAAATAAATCACAAAATACCTTTTCAAAACCAAAACCTATTCACAATACGGTTGCTTTTGCTGGTACCAATGCTAACGTTGGTAAACCACAAGGAAAAAATAAAAATTCCACTCAACCTCCCAGAACTCCCGCGAGCGGAGCGATTAGTCAAAAGCAGTTTTCACAACCTGCTGCTGATTATCGCAAGCCGAAATTCGAGTGCTTGTTCTGTGGCATCAAAGAGCACTACACCACCGATTGCCCTCAATACGTCACACCGAGAGAGCGCATCGAACGGTTGCAAGCTTTGGGCGATGTGTGCACGCGATGCACACGCAGAGGCCATCAAGCGGAACAGTGCACTCAAAGACTGAGTTGTTACTATTGTCGCCAGATTGGCCAGCATCACGGGGCGTTCTGTCCTACTAGACAGGCACCCGCAAGGCGTCAGGTAAACAATTCACAAAATAAAGCCTTTGTCAAAGCAACGAGCGCTAATTTTGTCAACGCTCAGGTAATCACAACGGGCGCGGCTTCGTCACATGCACCGCCATTGTATCCGCCTTCACACACGGAACTGATGAGCGTGTGTGTCATCCCCCCAGACGAGAACGATTTTCGGTGGAGACAGCAGACGCTGTACCAGATGGACATGGACGGCCCGCTGGACATGGGTGAATGGCCGAAGCCCGCTAACGAGCTCCAGATGAGAGCTCAAGAGGAAGCCCGCAAGTATCACAGCAAAAACGAGTTGTGGACGACGCTCCGTGCCAACCTCATCCAGGACGGCACAGACATGGAGACTGTCGAAGCTAAAATCTGCGGCTTCCAGCAGAAACGGTACGAGGTGTACCCACACCTCAACCCGAACCAAATGTCATCGTCGGTGCCACTTCAACCCAGTCACAGGCCCACGGTGGAGGTGCTGAGCGCACAAGCGGGTTACGGTAACCCCAACACCGCTACCAGGCAGCAGGCCGAACAAGAATGTGAGTTCGATTTTGCGCCTATTGTTCGTTTGCAAGTGGCCCAGGCTTCATTAATTAATAAAGACGCTGAATTAAATCGAGTCACAGACCCTTTGTTAATATTCTTTGACACTGGATGTGAATATTCATACATTAAAGCATCCGTGGCAAATGAGTATAACTTTGAAAACAAAGGAGATGTTGTTCTTCAAATGAACGTGTTTGCGACAAAAACGCCTGTCACAGTCAATACGTTTTTGATCGAAGCAGTCATGCCTATTTACAAACACGTTGACAATAGGGGCAATATGTTACAAATTCCACTCACCTTACGTGCAGTGGATAATTTGGCAACATATGCATGCCCACCTCCTTTGTCACAAGATGACAAAACAGTCATTTATATTGTGTACGGTGAACATGCACAAGAACAATTCGCGGAACCGCTTGAGTTGACAGAAATGACTGATGAATTTTGTCACAAACTATGTCAACCAGATGTGGTCATTGGTCAAGACTATTATTGGAAGTTCGATATTCGACCAACAGAAATCGAACTTCCATCTGGATTGATCATAGTCGAATCGATACTTGGATTGATGCTTGGCGGAAATGCGTCATCACAGTCATTTGTCACAACACCGGACATTTCGCCACATCAATTCATGGTATCATGCAGTTCACATGCATCATCAGCTGTTGCTGTTGGTCAAGAGACATTATTTCAATTTCACAGTCTCGAGTCAATAGGTATCACAGATGATCCATTATCACATGATGATGACATAGCTGAACAGTTAATTCTGGAATCAATTACTCTTGATCCAGAAACTGGGCGCTATAGCGTAGATTGGCCATTCAAATCAACAATTCACGAATTGCCAACCAACAATTCAGAAGCATTTCGCCGCTTTCTGTCACTGTTGAAACGGTTTCGAAAAGATCCCGATTTATTCGCTACATACGCTAAAGTCATCTCAGATCAACTTCACAAAGGTGTCATAGAACCCGTCTATGGTTCACAGGATGGTTTGCAAGAACACATCTTACCTCACCAACCTGTCATCACACCTGGCAGATTGACAACGTGTCGAATAGTGTATGATGGTTCTGCAGGCAAGCCAAGTCTCAACAATTGCTTATTTCGAGGCCCAGTTCTCACACCACTGGCGCTCGGATTAATGCTTCGTTTCAGAGCCGGAAAAGTAGTATTATTAGCAGACATTGAGAAAGCATTTTTACAAATTGCTCTTCACCCAAAATCATGCGCTTTCACAAAATTTTATTGGCTGCGTGATGACACTATTCCGACTCACGAAGACAATATTCAAATGATGCAATTCACAAGGGTGCTATTTGGTCTCACATGCAGTCCATCCATTTTGTCGACTGTTATTAAATAGCACCTGGAATTAGCTCACATGCATCCCGCTGATTCACACGAACGAGCGAAATTGGAATTGTTGCTCAACAGCATTTACGTTGATAATTTAGTTATCAGCGTAGATGATGAAAAATATGCAATACAGCTCTATCGCTTAATTAAAGCTGTTTTTGCAAGAGCAAATTTCAACATGCGCGAATGGATGACAAATTTGCGTATGGTTTCAGAGAAAATCAAACCTGATGATCTCAACCCGAAACAGTCACAATATATCAAAGTAATGGGTCTTGTTTACGATCACATTGAAGACACCATTGCTGTGCCAGCTCCCAAGAAAGATTTCACGCTCATTGTCACAGCAACACGCCGCAATTTGAACAAATTGCTGGCTTCAACGTACGATCCTATTGGCATCACAGCACCCGCGTTATTTCGGTTGAAATTTCGCGTGTCACAAATAATTCAAAAGTGCAATATCACAACCTGGGATGAACTCATCGAAGACCCAGAGGCGGATGACTTATTGGACGATTTGAAAAGACATCTCTCGTCCATAAGTCAAATCAAATTCCCGCGCTCATTTCACTCTTTTGGCATTGATGTCAAAGCCGAAACACGCCCATTGGAATTACATGTGTTTTGTGATGCCTCTAAAGACGGATACGCCGTTTGCGCTTATTTGCGTCAAAAAGCGATCTCACCTGATGAGTACGGCTATGAGGATGACCGATATTTTAGAGGTTTTCTCACAGCTCGCACAAAATTGGCTCCTCTTCCGTCAAAACAAGGTCAACCCCTCAATCACACGCTTGGAATTGCTCGGTGTCACAATTGGTGCACAGCTCATCGATTATTTACATCATGAACTCGTTGAGCTGGGTGGATGGAAAATTCACAGCAATTTCCTATGGACCGATAGTACAGTTGTCATTGGCTGGCTATATACTTCAAAGCCGCTGGCTACTTTTGTCAACAATCGGGTCACAAAAATCCATTCATTTATGTCGAAGCATTGCATTCAAATTTGCAAAGTTGCTACAAAAGACAATCCAGCTGACATTGCGTCACGGGGATGTACTTTTGATCAACTAATGATCGAAACAATGTGGTTTACAGGACCAACATTTTTCGCTGAACCCTTCACATCAGCCATGGTTGACATTTCGCAATATCAAGCGCAACCTGTCACCGAAGAGCTTGCGAAAGGCGACACTCACATCAGTCGACCTTTATACGCTGGAGCAGTAACTTCACAGCCTGATTCACAGCCAGCTAATGCTCTTGCACAACAAGTGCCTGTCAATTTAGACCCCAATTTGTCACAAAATGTCACTCCTCAAAATCCGTTTGTCGAAAGTCGACAACGTCACATCCCTTCAAATCCGTTTGAAATCAACATTCGACGATTTTCAACATTGTCAAAATTGTTGCGCACTGTCGTTTATCTACTTCGTGTGAAAACATATTGGCTAAATCGCTCTATGCATAAAGCTGCAAAACGCGAAAGCGAATATTTATCAAAACCTATCACACAAGCTGATTTAAACGAAGCATTTAGACATGTATTGCGCATTTCACAAGCTGAGGAATGCTCCAGTTGCATTTCACAAGCGCAACTTGGCAAGCACCACATGCTCAAATGGGACGCGTGGAATAATTTATTATATTGTGTCACGCGTGTGTCTCACAAAGAACACAGAAACCCTTCGTTGTTTTACTACCTGCCAAAGACCGGATGGTTAACAACGTTGGTAGTTACTCATTTTCATGAGCTTGCTGGTCACAGTGGCATGCTTCACACTTTAGCAGATTTACGCAAACACTGCTGGTTGTCAAGCTTGTATTTAAGTTGACGTTCTCATGTTCGCTTTTATATTTAATTGATTCAATTTATTAAGATTCCATTTTAATTCACATTCCATTTTTAACATCTTCACATTCGTCATTTAATATCTCAAGCGACGTTGTTTACAACGCGCGCTTTACATCGCTCACATATTTAGATCTTAGTCATTGCTCACATTCCGCCACATTTCCTTGACAAGCAGCACGCAAATACGCCGTCATGTTTATGTTAAGCGGCGGGCTCGCCCCAAGCGGGGGGCCGTGCCCGCGCGCCATTTCAAATGCTGTCTGGCTTGTCTCACATTTTCACTATCTTGTCAGTTTAGCTCGCTTTTCATCGGAGAAGCAAGCGGGCAAGGATTGAACTTTCACAATTGGAAATGTTGGGTAAAAATCGGAGATTAGAGCCGACCGATTGGCGCCAAGTCAATCGCCATCGGTCTGGCCCTTAAAAGCCGATTTCACAGCTAGAATCGGCAGTGTTTGCAACCTCGTCAACTTCACAAGAATCTCTTCCTAGGATCTAAATAAGCGCTGTTGTCACTTTATTAAGTCTCTTGTTTTTGGTGCTAAGTTTAACTCTTGGTGCTTTAAGTCACCTCAGTGCTTTATTCACACCTGCGCTGTTTGAGGTGCTTTGTTCACAACCGCGCCACTTAATTGTCGCCTTTTGTCGTAATTAAGTGCCTTCTTTAAATTGCCTTATTTCTCCGGTAATTAGAGCTTCTTTTACGTTTTATTTAAGTAATTAATTTAGCTGTAAATTAATTCCTTTGTTTACGTATATTTTTATATAGATTTTATTTACATTTATTTCTTTGTATTTAATTGTCTAAATAAAAACGTTTGTCAAAACCTTTGGTAAACAGTCTAAATTTACTTCACACTAACTCACGTCAATTCACTTCAACTCAACTAATCACATTTTGATAAAATAACGGAACATCAACTAAGAGACGACGCTTCACGTCAACTTTCATACGTTCACATTTGTCCTCTTCCTCGGTTAGGAATAGGAGCTAGTTCACAAGTCACTTCAACAAGTTCCGTATTATTTTACTTTCATACGTTACGTTTTCGAGTATTTGTAATTTGTCGACACTGAATTTGTCGCTTCAGCTCCTATTTGTCGTTGTGCTGTAACTCCGGCTTAAATGTTTATAATACCTATTTCCACCTCGGCATATTAATCTTATACTAAACATATTTAGGTATCATTAGTGGGGAACCTTGTATCATATACCTAGGCACACTAGAATTATATACCTGGAACAATATACCTACAATACTATTTACAAAACAAAAAAAAACGTTCACCCATTCCTGGCGAACTTATGCACGCTGCCGAAAGTGCCATAAAGAAACGGATTAATGACAGAATTCAGCACAATAACGGATGTGAGCCAATTTGCATAGGGATTGAACTTCCTATAGGACATCTGGAGACAGTACCGCACCCTGTAAAGTGTCAAGTAAAGTGTCAAATGTTATGTCAATTAAAAATGTAAATGGAAATAAAAATGTCAAAGAAAATAAAGATGTCAATGAAAATAAAAAAGAGTTTGTTATTGAACTTTTGGCACTTTGAATGACATTAAACAAATTTGTGTGCCATTTTGCATGAAAATTGACAAATTTCTATCACATGTTGCATGACATTTGACACTTAACTTAACACTTGACAGGGCGCGGGACTGACACCGGGTGGACCTCCCTCCATATGGCCATCATGTTGTAAGGCAGCCAGCAGACGAGGTACGCTGAAACCAAAAGGACGCTTACTCTCACTGCACTGCGTCTGGCCCTGCGCAATGTGCGCAGTTTGCTCCAGTGGTACGCTTCCTGGGCAGAAATTTAATCTGGCCGACGGGTTTTTCGGGGTGCCCGATTTTTGTGAATGTGATTGCAGCTGCCTGACACAGTATAGTTACGCGGTGAAATAGTGGGAAATAAAAGTTTGAGATCCAGATTTTTTGCGAGTTTTAAAGAAAAAATCCAGAAAAAACCTCTTAATATTTATTGATATCTTAAATTCTTAATTATCTTTTAATATTTTAATTTTTTTTTGTTTTTGTTAAAGTCCGTGCACGAATGTCCTGATTAGTGATGTTAAAGGCACCGGGAAAAATAGCACCGCACCGCACCGGCACCTTTGCCAACGCATGAAAAGGGCACCTGGCACCCTGGGGCACCGATTAGAAAATGGCACCGCACCGCACCGGCACCGGTGCCTTTTGGAAAAAAATGGCACCGGCACCGAAGGGCACCGGCGGGTTGCCGGTGCTAGCACCGAAAAACACTGCACCGGGCTGGAATTTCTGAAGTAAATATCGGGCAGTTTCTCAGTGGTCTCACCTTTGGAAGTGCATATTTCCATGAATTTTCAACCGATTTTGATGATTGAGCACTTAAAATGATCAGAATGATGCGGCAATCACTTTTATGAAGCAATTACAATGATTACGAATGAAAGATAAAATATTTAATTCACTGCAATGTCCATAGCCACTATTGTCTACTGATCTGAGTTGTTGCTGTACAGAGAATGGAACTATCTCTGTCATAAACTGACAACAAATTTTGAACAAACAAGTAAGATAAATATAAAATATAAAAATGATTTAAAATTCACCAAAATTTTAGATTTGCTCATCAGATCATGTATCGGGTTATGGATTTCACAGTAGGTATATTTATTTGATGGGAGGTTTACAAAATAGGCAAAAACAGTTGGGTAAATATATCGCTGTTTTTTGAAATATGAATAAGCACATATTATGGACAAAATTGCACAGCACAAGAAGCCTTGGCCGGTGCCTTTCCCGGTGCCTTTTACTTTGGCCCTGGTGCTAGCACCTTTGGCACCGGCAAAAAAACGGCACCGCACCGCACCGGCACCAGTGCTATTCTGAAAAAAATGGCACCGGCACCGGCATGGCACCCGGAAGATTGCAATGGCACCGCAACAGCACCGGTGCTGGTGCCCTTCGGTGCCCAGCACCGGGGCACCGGTGCCCCGGTGCCTTTACATCACTAGTCCTGATCGACTACGACATACCAAAGTAACTTTAGCACTATTGCAGCGCTTGATTCCCCCCCCCCCCCCCGCAGCCACAACACATCCAAAAACCTCCCCCAAAACCCAAATCTCGGGTCAATTAAATCGCGCCCCTGGTCATCGGCAGCCTGGGGCTTGTTCTGGCCGCGCGCCACCGCCCTGGTTTGCAGCTGTTGCCGCAGCAGGGCTGATTCGTACTCGCCCGACATTGTGCGGAAAGTGACCGTGGGCACCCCCGTGCGGGTAGCTGTGGGGGGGGGGTGGTGTTGGAATTTTTTTGACTCATTTTGATAAGATGTAATATAATATTAACCTAGGTAGAAGATCTTTCAGAAAGACAATACGTGATTACTTGAATAATTCCCCAGGGCGATTATTTTTCCGCAGACTTTCTTGCGGGGGGGGGGGGCTATTCAAGGGGGAATTATTTGGGAGGGAATTTTCATTGAATCATATTTATGCTAAATAATACATCACTTTATATTTAAACGCCCCCTCTAAATTTCGAATAACTTGTAACTGGGTAGTCGGATAACCGTCAAATTTAACTTCAACATAAATAGGATAAGATCCCTGAAAATATGGCTGCGATAGCTCCACTCGTTCTCAAGTTATTTACGCAAACACCAATAAGTGCGCTTTACAATACACATTGACAAAACAGAAGCTGCAGATGAAAGCCAGATCGGTTGCAGTTGGCTATTCATAAGAGTGGTGATTACATTGAGTGATCATTTGTCGCATTTTGTGAGTCGGTGCTAGGGTTCAAACGATATATCGTATTGAATATCGAATATCGGATATCGACCATTTTTTAATATCGAATATCGAATATCGATATCGAAAAATTTTGAAAAAATATCGAATATCGATATCGAAAATTTTGAAAAAATATCGAATAGCGACCATTTTTACGATATATCGAACCTGTATTGTGTCCCCAAATGTTCTTTTCATTTTCATTTTGAGATGTTTATGGTTGATCTGATGTGCTTATAGTATTGTATTTGATGAGTAAAAGTACAGTATTTATAATGTCATTGTTGTTGGAGTGCTAAATTTGAAGCCAGAAAACGCTGATATACTTTTTTTGCAACATGCCCTTAAGCAATTAGGTTATAAGGATGAACTGTAATATCTACCAATTGTTATTTGTCTGATACACTTTGATTCAATGTGTTTTTCTTCTATTTTCTACCATTGAGTGATGTAAAGCTTGTTAAAATCACTTGTACCATTCACATTTCAGTAAAGAGATGATTAAACATGTGTGCAAACACATGAAAATACAATGTGCCACTTGAAATATGCCTTGCTATACCAAAAGCACATCGCAATATCGAATATCGAAAATATCGAAATATTGAATATCGAATATCGACCATTTTTAAATATCGAATATCGATATCGAGGTTCCATATCGTATCGATATCGAATATCGAGTTTCAGAAAAAAATATCGAATATCGAATATCGATATCGAAAATTTTGAAAAAATATCGAATATCGATATCGAAAAGTCATATCGTTTGAACCCTAGTCGGTGCACATCACTAGGGTTCAAACTGGATTGAATTTTCGGGATCGCGATTGGTTTTTTGAGATTTCGGAATCGGGATCGGTATTGGCCTTTCGGGATCGGAATCGGGATTGGCTTTTTGAGATTTCGGGATCAGAATCAGGATTGACCTTTCGGGATCAGGATCGGGATTGGCGTTTTTTCGGGATCGGGATTTAGGCCTAAAAAATTGGTTTTCAGGGGTGTTTTTTCAGGATATTTCACAAAATGACCCAAAATACCAAAAACAATGGATGCCAGAAACGTTGGATTAGATTGGCATCCAAAACAATGCTATAGATTCATTTCGACACTGCACAATGGACTGCCTGGCATTGTCATTCACACCACTGCCTACCATATATACCTTAAACTATGGTAATGGGCACTGAATCGAGTCCATTTGTAGTGGTGTCCATGCCCAAGCAACAGAGATATGTACAGAGGAAGGTGGTGAAATGCGCGCTTGCCCGCAAAGTTTTGCAAACTGCATACTAAATGGTCCTTTAAAAGTGCCATTTCTGGCACCTTCTGTGTCTGTGAATTTTTCCGTGATCGAGATCAGGATTGGGGCATTTATTTCGGGATCGGGATTGGGATTTTTAAAATCTCGGGATTGGGATTGGCTTTCTCAAATATCGGTATTGGGATTTTCAAAATCTCGGGATCGGGATCGGGATTGGCTTTTTCAAATTTCAGGATCGGGATTGAGGTTTCATGATCGGGATAGGGACCACAAAATCCCGAAATTTCGCGGGATTCGGGATCGGGCTCCCGTTTGAATACTACACATCACTCCTTCATAATAAAAATTTTGCACTGGTTATTGTATCGCTTCAAACTCAAATTTTATCGCTCTTCACACTGTTCAAATTTTTTTGCTCAATGCCTATCATCACGAGGTGTTGGTAGTGACAATTACACGTTTGCATGAATAACTTGAGAACGAATGGAGCTATCGCAGCCATATTTTCAGGGATCCTTTCCTCTTTGGTTGTTAATGTTGACCTACAATTTGACGTTAATCCGACTACCCAGTGACAAGTTATTCGAAATCCAGAGGGGGCGTCTAAATTGCCGCACCCTGTACATGACATCAACACTAGTTCTCACCGAGCGCAGCGTGCGCCCTGCCCGCGTGCCTGCCGCCGCCCTCGGGGGGTACTTGGCGCACGATCAAGGGCGAGCTGGCGGCCATATTGTCCGCGCCCGTGTGCACCGCGCCGTCGGCCAGTCGGTCGCGCTGGGGCAGTCCCGCACACTGTTGAGGCCATGCTAAATGTCTAATGTCATGCAAAGTGTCACAGTCATGGAAACGCCCTAGACAATGTCAAATCACACACAAAGTGTCAAAAGTCATGCAAAATGTCTACAGTCATGTAAATCATACGCTTGCCATTTTCCATCACTTTATACACTTTATGACACTTGTCAATTTCCAGGGCCTTTTCCAGTGTGTGGGACTGGCACCTGGTTCTCGGTGCCCGGTTTGCTGCAGGCGCCCGGCCGCACGGCTGAGACCCCCGCCGTGTTGCTGCTCAGGCTGTGGGTCATGTGCAGAGTTGTTAGAATTACTGAACTTTAAAAAAAAGTATATGTAAATGTAAGTATTATATTTATTTTTTACTAACCAAAAAGTATAGAAAATGTAAAATACTTTTTACTCACCAAAAAGTATAGAAAATGTAAAATACCTTTTTTTCACTCGTACTCACGCGTAAATGTGAGTAAAAGACACAGGATTTCCATATGCGTCACAGATAATGGCCGCACAATGGAATCAAGTCAACACAAGTGTCAACTAGTATTTGTGTCAGCATGAGCGACCATTTGCTGTTGGCGATGTGACATATTTGTATAGTTGATAAGGTGTGTAGTTTGGTTGTACCAAACCTGTGAATGTTTTGTTTCACCTTTTGGTGACTACCTATGCCTCATATTTCTTGTATAGTTAGTTCAGTCTGATTGAGTGGAATAAAAGATCTTCATGAGCCACTGAGAAATGAGATTCAATATTGCAATTTGAGTATCAGTTACAGCTCAGAAATCAGATCAAATCAGCCCTCAGACCAGTTCCCACAGCCTCTCAACTGCTCGCGGCACTCACCCTCCACTTGCCAGGAGCTGAGCCGCCCATGTGACTTTGCCATATCAGTTTTGAGCAGGAAGTCACTGTGCTGGGTAGTTGAGCCGTCACACTTGCTAGTGAGTGGCTCAGCGAGTGCACGTGAGCAGTGAGTGACAGTGGTTGAGCAGCAGCTGAGCGTCAGTTTCACCTGAGCGGTGATCGCTGGGCTACTCATCGCTTCTCGAGCACAGCAAAAAATAGATCCGTGAAGCGTGTGGAAGCGGGCTGGATGCGCATGGAGGGGCGCGCTTC